>SJYC01099757.1:0-18758 GCA_006408675.1 Madoqua kirkii
TTGGAAAAAATCTTTAGTTTTAAATTGTGCTGTTTAAGGGTGGTGTTTTCTGTTTTCTGCCAAGAATTTTTTATAGAATGCATAGTTGCAGTATTATTTGAATCAAACATCAAGTTGATTTTTAACTGATAGTGGGATCTCTTATTTTAAACCTTGAGAGATAAAGTGGATGACATAAAAATAGGAGATTTTCATGGGTAAACAAGACTGAGTAAAAGGGAAGATCAGCGAAAATGAACTATGAGTTCATATTGCAGGATTCCTGTCATCTATATTTTATTTTTTCTATGTGTGGGTATTTAAGCAAATTTTTTTTCATTGAAGACCTCAGGTAAGATTTGGAAAGGTATGATTTGGGTTTTTATAATATGGAGCTTATAATAGTTTCTATTTATGTGACTGAATATAAGTAAGCATTCAATTAGATGGTGGTATTTTCAAATTAGGAAAGCTAAGTTAAACCTAGCTATTCAAGGAACAAATTACTCTTGACCTGATAATCAGTCAGAACAAATGTCAGACTGCAATGAATTCACACAAAATCTGTTATTAATTCTCATATGAGCATGTTTTATAGCAGAGTAATTTTTTGTTTTAATGCCTGTCTATTTAAAATAGTTGCACATGATTAAATGCCATAAAGACAAAACTAGATTGTTAATATCATATGGCTGAATTAAATATCAGTCATTGTTATTAATGTTAAATAAAACCTGAACATTAGTCACCCTATTCAGCAAAATGAAACAGCATTCTCTCAAACTAGAAATAATTTCCAGTCCAGAGAAAACTCAACCAAAATCTGTTTTTTATTCATTGATATGCTGTTATAATTTTTGAATTGTAATGCCATTTCAGTTTTCAAAACATGAACAAAGAATATGAATAAAGAGAAGGAAATAACCATTGTGAATGAAAATCTAGGTAAATTTTGCTTGTGATGATTGTCTTTCCTTATTCTACTCAATAGAATGTCAAGATTCTAAGACAGAATTTTGTTCCTCAATCAGAATCAGTACAGCCCAGAGCAGTAGCTGGCAAGTATAGATGCTCAAAGAAGATTAGATAAATGAAAGTCCACTTAGAAAACTGATAATTATTCTTCATTTTCCAAAGGTAATAAAGTAGCCTGTACATTGAATTCCTGAATAGTTTCAACCACCAACTTACTCTAAACCTAAATGTTATATTTTGTATAGATTAAGAACTCTTATAAAACATCAAAATCTTCAATAGTTAAAACAATTATTAATAACTGCTGTTGCTGCTGCTAAGTCATTTTAGTCGTGTCCGACTCTATGCGACCCCATAGATGGCAGCCCACTAGGCTCCCCTGTCCCTGGGATTCTCCGGGCAAGAATACTGGAGTGGGTTGCCTAAGAATTGTTAAAAGTGATTAAAATACAGTACCCATGAGTTTTGTCTTACTTTAGTTAAGGCAGAAAATTAAACCTGAACCTTACAAATTGTTAAATCATGATCAATGTGCTCACTTTTATTTCTGGGTGAAAAATATATATTCAAGGCAATATAGTAACTATCTGTCTAATATGAATTAATCATCAGCAAACTGGCACATTCCAGCTTTATTGTTTAGTTTCTAAACCACCAAAAATATAATTTAATCTAAATTGATGTTTCAATTAAATACATAAATAGCCAATGAGAATTTGCTGTATGTCTCAGGGAACTCAAACAGGGTCTCTGTATCAGCCTAGAGGGGTGGTATGGGGAGAGGGATGAGAGGGAGGCGTTAGAGGGAGGGGATATGTGTATGCCTATGTCTGATACATGTTGAGGTTTGACAGAAAACAACAAAAATCTGCAAAGCAATTATCCCTCAATTACAAAATAAATTAATTAAAAAGAAAAAAAATTAATGAGTCAGAAATTATTACTGTCAGATTTGTAATTAAAGTGTCTAAAAACATGTCTTTAATGTTTACTTCTAGTGAGCATTAGCTAGTGAATGAACTTAGGTCTGACTATTTGTTCATTACTTTAAACTTCATGGAATAATATTCTGCACCTGGTCCTGAGTGAATGTATATAAATGCATATAAAGTAATTCCAGTTCATGAGGTGGGCATGTTTGAATTTTAAAATTTTTCATTGATTATAAACTTAGCTTTCTATATAGAATCCAAGATATAATTGATATGGGCATAACACTGTAGTTTAAAAAAAAAAAAAACTAAACAAAAAACCCTCTGGTTATCAGCTGGCAATAGTTCTCCAAGGGCATAACTAGAGCTGTCATGTAATGAGGGCTGGGAAGGAACAGACAATTTGGAAATAAACTGGGAGGGAAAGATGTGGGGACCTTGAGTTTTGGTTCGTCAAGAAGCAATGAGAAACCAGATGACCACTTCTGAATGAGTAAGAAAAAAAAATCTGCTCACTGTCATCCTTGGCAGTCACTATGTGGATGACAATTTATTTCTCTGTGTTAATCAGTGTTCTGCAGGATTGTTGCAGGGCCAGAGCTCAAAGTCTGCTTTGGTGGGTCATTGCAAATTTTATATTTCCTAAACCCCATGTTCATTAGTGCTGCTGTTTGGAATCAGAATTTGCCAGATTATTCCTTGTGTGAAAAGATGGGGCCATATTTGTTAAAACAGTGTACACAGATTCATGAGAGCATTTATTGCCAGATGGTAGAGCTGTGACAAAAGGACAAGTGATTCCATGCATAGCAAAGGAACTCCAGTGAAATCTCCTTGGAATTTTCTTCATGTTCAGAGGATTAACTAAGACAATAGCAAGCTCATATACTGTTTTGTGGGGACTGCTGGAAGAGTGAACAGATGCTCACATTGAAAGCTATCTGGCATAAGTTCTGACTCTGGGAGTTGGGACAGGCCAAGAAAGAAAGAGCCAGTGTTGTGCAGCCACAGAGAATATTTTGGTTTTCCTTCTAACAGCCCTAGGAGGAATATGTATTATTTGTGTTTTTGTTTTATATATTTAGAGTTGATTTACTGTCTCATATTTCTCCATCAGTGGACACATTTTGGGAACAATGGTGGCAGTGATGGGTGGTTGGAAGATTCTACATTTTTCTAAGGCAATTAAAATGCAGTATCACTCTTTATCTGCAGAAATGTCTCTTTTTGGAGAAGATATTGATTTAAAATTTAATAGATGAGCAAACTGAAGCCTGTAGAGGTATCACAAATTGCTGAAGTCAGAAGGCAGTATAGGAATCAATAAATCATTAATGGTCAGAATCTAAACACTCCTCAGTATCACTGAGGAGTAATTCCACTTGGTTTTATTCTAGAATCTGAGCTCTGATCTTATGTGATCAGAAAGGTTATAAATTTCTGATTTGATATTTAGTTTTATGGAATAACTGAGAACATTGTCTTGAGGGCCAGATGACTGTGTATTAACATTTTTGTTTTTAGATTTTAACTCTCCGACCTTGGGCAAATTGCTTAATCTTTCTAAGCCTCAGTTTCCTCATTTGTAAAGTACTTACCTGTAATATTGTTGTTAGTATGAAATAATAATGGATTAAGTGTTGATATACAAGATATAGAAAGAGTGAGGAAAGTTGGCGACTTCTGCAGTTCCACTCTGTGTCTCTGAAACATCCCTGGAATGCATCAGAAATATGGCACATTAATTTGGATGGGGAAACAATGGAAACAGTGAGATACAATTTTTTTTTTGATCCAGAATCATTGCAGATGGTGACTGCTGCCATGAAATTAAAAGATGCTTGCTCCTTAGAAGAAAAGCTATGATAAACCTAGACAGCATATTAAAAAGCAGAGACATTACTTTGCCAATAAAGATCCTTCTAGTTAAAGCTTTGGTTTTTCCAGTAGTCAGGTATAGATGTGAGAGTTGGACTGTAAAGAAAGCTGAGCGCCAAAGAATTGATGTTTTTGAACTGGGGTATTGGAGAAAACTCTTGAGAGTCTCTTGGACTGCAAGTAGATCAAACCAGTTCACCCTAAAGGAAATCAATCATGAATATTCACTGCAAGGACTGATGTTGAAGCTGAAACTCCAAAACCTTGGCCACCTGATGTAAAGAAATGACTTATTGGAAAAGACCCTGATGCTGGGAAAGATTGAAGGTAAGAGGAGAAGGGGACAACAGAGGATGAAATGGTTGGATAGCATCACTAACTCAATGGACATGAGTTTGAGCAAGCTCCAGGAGTTGGTGATAGACAGAGAAGCTTGGCAAGCTGCAGTCCATGGGGTTGCAAAGAGTCAGATATGACTGAGCAACTAAGCTGAATTTGGATACACACATGTCATTCTATAGTTGACTTGTGATACATGAATTTGTTTCTCCTGTGGGATAAAGCAGAGCTATGGAGTTCTGGAAAAAAAAAAAAAGATTAGGCAATTGTGAAAGGAAATTTATGATCTCTGAATGTCGTATGCGTTTGTGTGTGTGCGCTTGTGAGAGAGAGAAGGGAGACCCTAAACCATAATTCAGAATCCAAGTACAGCCAGTGCCACATGACCACACATGCACATATAAGCCATATTTAATTTTAATGAGCTTTTATTATGGTCATCTTTGTATCATGTGTCTTACATGTATTCTTTCATTTGATGCTCATAATACTTATTGAATTAGATACTAAAATTTATATTTTTCTGATAGGAAATTTGGAGATTAGAGAGGTTAAGTATCCCGGAAGTAACAAAGATCAAACTTTAACCACTGTCTTTAGGGCAGCTTCCCAGGTGGTACAGTGGTAAAGAATTTGTCTGCCAATGCAGGACGCACAAGAGACTCAGGTTTGATAGCTAGGTTGGGATTGTTCCCTGGAGTAGAAAATGGCAACCCATTCCAGTATTCTTGTGTAGAAATTTCCATGGACAGAGGATCCCAGTAGGCTTTAGTCCATGGGGTTGCAAAGAGTCAGACACAGCTGAGAGACTGAGACACATGCAGTCTGCTCAGAAACTCGTTTTCAGGCTTGGTGGTCCTGTGACTAAGAGTCCACCTTGTAATACTTGTTGCAAAGGGACACGTTCAATCCCAGGTCTGGGAAAACAAACATACCACAGAGCAGCTAAGACCATTTGCCACAACTATTGATCCTGTAAGCCCTAGAGCTCCCCAACAAGAGAAGCCACCACCAAGAGAAGCCTGCACATCACAACTAGAGAGTAGCCCTCGCATAGAAGCCAAGACCCAGCACAACCAAAATTAATAAATAACAACAACAACAAAAAAATCTGAAATACGTTCACACCTAACATTAAAAAGTGAGGAAGAGAAGGGGACGACAGAGGATAAGATGGCTGGATGGCATCACCGACTCGATGGACATGAGTTTGGGTGAACTCTGGGAGTTGGTGATGGACAGGGAGGCCTGGCATGCTGCAATTCATGGGGTCACAAAGAGTTGGACAAAACTGAGCGACTGAACTGAACATTAAAAAAAAAAAAAGAAAAAGAGCCTCTTGTTCTTTCTTTCTTTTGGAATAGGGCATAGGAGTGTGCTGCATGGCTTGTCGGAACGGCTTGTGGGATCTTAGTTCCCCAACCAGGGATTAAATCCAGGCCCTGGTGATGGAAGTACTGAGTCCTAATTTATTGGACCACTGGGGAATTCCCACATGTTCTTTCACTATGATATGTTATGGTGCTACTTTATTTTATTGCATAAATTTTAAGCCCTTCCTAAGAAGCTCTCTGTTTCAATTCATTGCAAACTAAACTCAAGTATAGAAATTAAAGTGGAAACTGTTTTGTGCAATATTTTTAGTGGACTGAGTTTCAGTTTACACATTCTGTATACTTTTTTGTGTTTTCATTAACTTGTTTTTAAAATACACTTTAATTATGAGGTAATTACAGACTCACATGCAAATATAAGAAATAGCAGAGGGAGGTCCTTGATACACACCCTTTACTTGGTGTCCCCAGTGAAAACATCTTGCAGGCTAGGGAAGGAGACACAAGAAGGAGCAGACATAGGTATAACTATGGCTGATTTCATGTTAATGTTTGGCAGACACCAGCACGATATTGTAAAGCAGTTATCCTTCAGTTAAAAATAAATTTAATTATTAAAAAGTTTCACAGGCTATATAGTACAATATCACAATTCGGATATTGACATTGATACAATCAACTGATCTTGTTTTCATTTCTTCCTTTTTACTTGTACTTACTTGTATGTGAAATGTGTGTGTGTTTATTCTTTTCATATGTGATTTTATCATATATGTGGTTTTGTGTGTCTGTCACTATAGTTTGTATATAGGGCAGTTTCATCACCACACGTTGCCTCAGGCTGCTCTTCTGCATCCATACCCACCTCCCTCCCACAGACTTCTTCCCCTGCCATCCCAAACTCCTGCTGATCACTGACTGTTCTCTGTTTATAAAATATTTTGAGAGTGTCATTTGAATGGAATCCTATAATATGTAGGATTGGAATCCATACACTCTTTGGGGATTGGATTTTATTATTCAACATGATTTGCTTGAAATTCATCCAGGTTGTTGCATGTGTCAATAGTTTGTTCCTTTTTCTTCCTGAGTAGTGATAGATGGTATAGATGTACCAGAGCTTGTTTAAGCATTCATTTATTGAAAGGCAATTGTATTATTTCTGGTTTGGGGTTATTATGAATAGCACTGATGGAACAATTGTGTACAGCTTTTCATGTGGATGTGAATTCTTATTTCTCTGTGATAAATGAACAAGAGTACAATTGTGGGTATATAATAGTTGCATGTTTAGTTTTATATAATACTGCCTAACTGATTTCCAGAGTGGCTGTGCCATTTTACCTTCCTATCAGCAATGTGTGAGTGATTCAGCTTCCCCAAGTTTTCAGCACCATTTGGTGTTATCACTGTTTGGTTTTAGCTACTCTGATAATGTAGTGATAACTCTGAAATTTTAATTTGCATTTCTCTAATGGAAGAAGATGTTGAATGAATTTGTATGAACTTATTTGCTATCCATATATCCATTTTGCTGAGATACATGATCAGGTCCTTTGCCCAGTTTTTAACTGGGTTTTTTTATGTGTGTGGTTGATTTTTTTTGCTTTATCTATAAACACTCTGGATAGAAGTCTTTTGTTGGATAAACAGCTTACAAATACTTTCTTTTAAATTTCTATTCACAGAGTATCTGCAGAGTAAATATTTTAAATTTTGATGAGGTGAATTCGTCATTTTCCTTTTATGGATCATATGTACGTTGTCAAGATGAACTCTTTATCTTTTCCTGGACCCCCAAATTTTCGCTTGCAGTTTTTCACCAAAGTTTCATTGTTTTCTATTTAACATCTAAATCCATAATCCATTTTGATTAATTTTTATATAAGGTATGAGAGCCAGGCTGTGATTTATTTAAATCATTTATGTCTCTGAATGTCGATTATTTGAATAGGTTTTCCTATTTCCATTGAATTGTTTTTGCTCATTTTTCAGTTCAGTTTAGTCGCTCAGTCATGTCCGACTCTTTGAGACCCCACAAACTGAAGCATACCAGGCCTCCCTGTCCATCACCAACTCCCAGAGTTCACTCAGACTCACGTCCATCGAGTCCATGATGCCATCCAGCCATCTCATCCTCTGTCTTCCGCTTCACCTCCTGCCCCCAATCCCTCCCAGTATCAAAGTCTTTTCTGATGAGTTAACTCTTCACATGAGGTGGCCAAAATACTGGAGTTTCAGCTTTAGCATCATTCCTTCAAAGAATTTACAGGGCTGATTTCCTTTAGAATGGACTGGTTGGATCACCTTGCAGTCCAAGGGACTCTCAAGAGTGTACTCCAACACCACAGTTCAAAAGCATCAATTCTTCGACTCTCAGCCTTCTTTAAAGTCCAACTGTCACATCCATACATGACTACTGGAAAAACCATAGCCTTGACCAGAAAGACCTTAGTTGGCACAGTAATGTCTCTGCTTTTGAATATGCTATCTAGGTTGCTCATAAATTTTCTTCTAAGGAGTATGCGTCTTTTAAGTTCATGGATGCAGTCATCATCTGCAGTGATTTTGGAGTCCCTAAATATAAAGTCTGACACTGTTTCCACTGTTTCCCCATCTATTTTCCATAAAGTGATGGGACTGGATGCCATGATCTTTTTTTTTCTGAATGTTAAGATTTAAGCCATCATTTTCACTCTCCAATTTAACTTTCATCAAGAGACTTTTTAGCTCCTCTCCACTTTCTGCCATAAGAGTGGTGTCATCTGCATATCTGAGGTTATTGATATTTCTCCCAGCAATCTTGATTCCAGCTTGTGTTTCTTCCAGTCCAACGTTTCTCATGATGTATTCTGCATATAAGTTAAATAAGCAGAGTGACAATATACAGCCTTGACGTAATCCTTTTCCTATTTAGAACCAGTCTGTTGTTCCATGTCAAGTTCTAACTGCTGCTTTCTAACCTGCAATACAGAGTTCTCAAGAGTCAGGTCAGGTGGTCTGAAATTCCTATTACTTGAAGATTTTTCCACAGTTTATCGTGACCCACACAGTCAAAGGCTTTGGCATAGTCAATAAAGCAGAAATAGATGTTTTTCTGAAACTCTCTTGATTTTCTATGATCCAACAGATGTTGGCAATTTGATCTCTGGTTTTTTTGCCTTTTCTAAAATCTGCTTGAATATCAGGGAGTTCATGGTTCACATAATGCTGAAGCCTGGCTTGGAGAATTTTGAGCATTCGTTTACTAGCATGTGAGATGAGTGCAATTGTGCGGTAGCTGGAGCATTATTTGACATTGCCTTTCTTTGGAGTTGGAACGAAAACTGACCTTTTCCATTCCTGTGGCCACTGCTGAGTTTTCCAAATTTGCTGGCATATTGAGTGCAACACTTTTACAGCATCATCTTTCAGGATTTGAAATAGCTCTACTGGAATTCCATTACCTCCACTAGCTTTGTTTGTAGTAATGCTTCCTAAGGCCCATTTAACATCACGTTCCAAGATGTCTGGCTCTAGATGAGTGATCACATCTTCATGATAATCTGAGTGGTGAAGATCTTTTTTGTACAGTGCTTCTGTGTATTCTTGCCAGCTCTTCTTAATATCTTCTGCCTCTGTTAGGTCCATACCATTTCTGTCCTTTACTGAGCCCATCTTTGCATGAAATGTTCCCTAGGTATCTCTAGTTTTCTTGAAGAGATCTCTAGTCTTCCCCATTCTGTTCTTTTCCTCTATTTCTTTGCATTGATCATTGAAGAAGGCTTTCCTGCTATTCTTTGGAACTCTGCATTCAGATGCTTATATCTTTCCTTTTCTTCTTTGCTTTTTACTTCTCTTTTTTTCACAGCTATTTGTAAGGCCTCCCCAGACAGTCATTTTGCTTTTTTGCATTTCTTTCCTATGGGGATGATCTTGATCTCTGTCTCCTGTACAATGTCATGAACCTCATTCCATAGTTCATCAGGCACTCTATCTATCAGATCTAGGCCCTTAAATCTATTTCTCACTTCCACTGTGTAATGATAAGGAATTTGATTAGGTTATACCTGAATATTCTAGCAGTTTTCCCTACTTTCTTCAATTTAAGTCTGAGTTTGGTAATAAGGAGTTCATGATCTGAGCCAGGTAAGCTCCTGGTCTTGTTTTTGTTTACTGTATAGAGCTTCTCCATCTTCAGCTGCAAAGATATAATCAATCTGATTTTGGTGTTGACCATCTGGTGATGTCCATGTGTAGAGTCTTCTTTTGTGTTGTTGGAAGAGGGAGTTTGCTATGACCAGTGCATTTTCTTGCAAAACTCTATTAGTTTTGCCCTGCTTCATTCTGCATTCCAAGGCCAAATTTGCTTGTTACTCCACGTGTTTCTTGACTTCCTACTTTTGCATTCCAGTCCCGTATGAAAAGGCAAAATGATAGGATACCAAAGAGGAACTCCCCAGGTCATTAGGTGCCCAATATGCTACTGGAGATCAGTGGAGAAATAACTCCAGAGAGAAGGAAGGAATGAAGCCAAAGCAAGAACAATGTCCAGCTGTGGAGGTGACTGGTGATAGAAACAAGATCTGATGCTATAAAGAGCAATATTGCATAGGAACCTGGAATGTCAGGTTCATGAATCAAGGCAAATTGGAAGTGGTCAAACAAGAGATGGCAAGGATGAACATCGCTATTCTAGGAGTCAAAGAACTTAAATGGACTGGAATGAGTGAATTTAACTCAGATGACCATTATATCTACTACTGTGGGCAGGAATCTCTCAGAGAAATGGAGTAGCCATCATGGTCAACAAATGAGTCCAAAATAGAGTACCTGGATGCAGTCTCAAAAATGAAAGAATGATCTCCCTTAATTTCTAAGGCAAACCATTTAATATCACAGTCATCCAAGTCTAGGCCCCAATCAGTAATACTGAAGAAGATGAAGTTGAACGGTTTTATGAAGACCTACAAGACCTGTTAGAACTAATACCCAAAAAAGGTCCTTTTCATTATAGGGGACTGGAATGCTAAAGTAAGAAGTCTAGACACACCTGGACTGACAGGGTAATTTGGCCTTGGAATGCAGAATGAAGCAGGGCAAAGACTAATAGAGTTTTTCCAAGAAAATGCACTGGAATGAGGTTCGTGACATTGTTCAGGAGACAGGGATCAAGAACATACCCATGGAAAGAAAATGCAGATAAAGCAAAATGGCTCTCTGGGGAGGTCTTACAAATAGCTGTGAAAAGAAGAGAAGTGAAAAGCAAAGGAGAAAAGGATATAAGCATCTGAATACAGAGCTCTAGAGAATAGCAAAAAGAGATAAGAAAGCCTTCTTCGGTGATCAATGCAAAGAAATAGAGGAAAACAACAGAGTGAGACAGACTAGAGAACTCTTCAAGAAAACTGGAGGTATCAAGGGAACATTTCGTGCAAAGATGGGCTTGATAAAGGACAGAAATGGTATGGACCTAACAGAAACAGAAGATATTAAGAAGAGGTGGCAAGAATACATGGAAGAACTGTACAAAAAAAGTCTTCACCACCCAGATAATCATGAAGGTATGATCACTCATCTAGAGCCACACATCTTGGAATGTGAAGTTAAGTGGGTCTTGGAAAGGATCACTATGAACAAAGCTCATAGAGTTGATGGAATTCCAGTTGGCCTGTTTCAAATCCTGAAAGATGATGTTGTGAAATTGCTGCACTCAATATGCTAGCAAATTTGGAAAACTCAGCAGTGGCCACAGGATGGGAAAAAGTCACTTTTCATTCAAATTCCAAAGAAAGGCAATACCAAAGAATGCTCAAACTACCGCACAATTGCACTCATCTCACACGCTAGTAAAGTAATGTTCAAAATTCTCCAAGCCAGGCTTCAGCAATACGTGAACTGTGAACTCCCTGATGTTCAAGCTGGTTTTAGAAAAGGCATAGGAACCAGAGATCAAATTGCCAACATCCGTTGGATCATGGAAAAAGCAAGAGAGTTCCAAAAAAAATCCATTTCTGCTTTACTGACTATGCCAAAGCCTTTGACTGTGTGGATCACAGTAAACTGTGGAAAATTCTGAAATAAATGGGAATACCTGACAACCTAACTTGCCTCTTGAGAAATCTGTATGCAGGTCAGGAAGCAACAGTTAGAACTGGACATGGAACCACAGACTGGTTCTAAATAGGAAAAGGAGTACCTCAAAGCTGTACATTGTTATTCTGCTTATTTAAACTATATGTAGATTACATCATGAGATTCGCTGGACTGGAAGACACACAAGCTGGAATCAAGATTGTTGGGACAAATATCAATAACCTCAGATATGCAGATGACACCACCCTTATGGTAGAAAATGAAGAGGAGCTAAAAAAGCCTCTTGATGGAAGTTAAAATGGAGAGTGAAAAAGTTGGGTTAAAGCTCAACATTCAAAAAGAAGATCATGGCATCTGGTCCCATCACTTCATGGGATATACATGGGGAAACAGTGGAAACATAGTCAGACTTTATTTTGGGGGCTTTAAAATCACTGCAGACAGTGACTGAATCCATGAAATGAAAAGACGTTTACTTTTTGGAAGAAAAGTTATGAACAAACTAGACAGTATATTCAAAAGCAGAGACATTACTTTGCCTACTAAGGTCCATCTAGTCAAGCCCATGGTTTTTCCTGTGGTCTTGTATGGATGTGAGAGTTGGATTGTGAAGAAGGCTGAGAGCTGAATAATTGATGCTTTTGAACTGTGGTTTTGGAGACTATTGAGAGTCCCTTGGACTGTAAGGAGATCCAACCAGTCCATTCTGAAGGAGATTAACCATGCGAATTCTTTGGAAGGAATGATGCAAAATTCCAGTACCTTGGTCACCTCATGAGAAGAGTTGACTCATTGGAAAAGACTTTGATGCTGGGCAGGAGGAAAAGGGGAGGACCGAGGATGAGATGGCTGGATGGCATCACGGACTCGATGGACGTGAGTCTGAGTGAACTCTGGTAGATGGTGATGAACAGGGACACCTGGACTGCTGCGATTCATGGGGTCGCAAAAAGTCAGACACAACTGAGTGACTGAACTGAACTGAACTGATAATGAAAAGGACACCTTGGTATATTTGTGTGGGCTATTTCTGGGTTTTGTATTCTGTTCTTTTGACCTATGTTTTTCTTTGGGGATGCCACACAATCTTGGTTACTGTAGCTGTATAGCAAAACTTAGTTAGAATGTTACCTCTTTCTCTTTTTTCCCTTCAAGGTTGTTTTAGCTAAGACTAGCTCATTGCCATTTAAATTTTAAAACATACTCATCTACATTATTTTGCAAATAAATCTGCCAAAATTTTGCTGAAATTGCATTAAAGCTGATCAGTTTGGAGAGATTTGGCAACTTTACATTGAGTTTGGACCTGCTATGTCTCACTGTTTATTTTGGTATACTTTGATATTTTTTTTTAATCAGTTTTTTGTGTACTATACATGTTTTCTGGGGTTTCTCTTGTGGCTCAGAGGTTAAAGAGTCTGCCTCCAATGCGAGAGACCCAGGTCCGATCCCTGGGTCGGGAAGATCCCCTGGAGAAGGAAATGGCAATGTACTCCAGCATTCTTGCCTGGAGAATCCCATGGATGGAGAAGCCTAGTAGGTTACTGTCCACGTGTGCGGGGGGCACTCCGCAGAAAGAGTAGAGGCAGTGGAACTTCCCTCAGCAAAGCCAAGGTGTCCTGAGGAGAGGTGAGCCTGCTGTCCACCAACCCAGCCCCTCGGCGAGCGAGAGACAATCAGACGCAACAGGGATTCCGTCTAAGTAGTTCCACTTTATTGCTGCAAACTCCCAGCTTATATAGGCAAGCAGGGGGGTTTTAGGAGGGACTTTCCATAGTTGCACCAATCACGTTAAAGGTCAAATCATCATGTGCCTTCATTATAACAGAAGTCTATGGAGATCACGCAGTATCTATGTGCACAGAAATCAAGAGAGCCGATCAAAAAACTGACAGACAACATAGACCACACCCCCATCTCTTCCGCCAAGTGCCATCTTAGGTTTTCGACCGCAAAGCTAGCCCTATTGTTTTTAAGGTTTCCCATTTAGTGCCCCACACATGAGGTCACAGAGTCGGACATGACTGAGCAACTTCACATTCACCTATACATATTTTCTTAGGTTTATACATAGCATTTTACTTTGTGGGAGTCGATAGAAAGTGAAATTTGCTCAGTCATGTCCTACTCTTTGTGACCCCATGGACTGTACATGACTGCGGAGTGAGGCTTTCCCTTCTCCAGGAGATTTTCCCAACCCAGGAATCAAACCCAGGTCTCCTACATTGCAGGCGGGCTCCTTACCATCTGAGCAACCAGAGAAGCTCAAGAATACTGAAGTGGGTAGCCTATCCCTTCACCAGTGGATCTTTCTGGCCCAGGGATTGAATCAGGATCTCCTGCATTGCAAGTGGTTTCTTTCCCAGCTGAGATACCAGGGAAGCCTATTGGATCAATAGTAGATGGTTCAGTTCAGTTCAGTTGCCGAGTCTTGTCCGAATCTGCAACCCCATGGACTGCAGCATCATTTCAGTTCAATTCAGCTGCTCAGTCGTGTTTGACTCTTTGTGACCCCATGAATTGCAGCACACCAGGCCTCCCTGTTTATCACCATCTCCCAGAGTTTACTCAAACTCAGGTCCATCAAGTCAGTGATGCTATCCAGCCATGTCATCCTTGGTCTTCCCCTTTTCCTCCTGCCCCCAACCCCTCCCAGAATCAGAGACTTTTCCAATGAGTCAACTCTTCGCATGAGGTGGCCAAAGTACTGGAGTTTCAGCTTTAGCATCATTTCTTCCAAAGAACACCCAGGGCTGATCTCCTTTAGAAATGGACTAGTTGGATCTCCTTGCAGTCCAAGGGACTCTCAAGAGTCTTCTCCAGGGGGAAGTCCTAAGATGGCAGAGGAATAGGACAGGGAGATCACTTTCTCCACCACAAATTCATCAAAGGAACATTTCAACGCTGAGTAAATTCCACAAAACAACTTCTGAATGCTGGCAGAGGGCATCAGGCACCCAGAAAAGCAGATAATTTTCTTCAAAAACAGATAGGAAAAATATAAAAGATGAAAAAGACAAAGGAGGTAGGGAGGGAGCTCCATCCTGGGAAGGGAGTCCTGTCCCGGGATGGGAGTCTTAAAAAGAGAGAAGTTTCCAAACACCAGGAAACATTCTTGCTGCCGAGTCTGTGGCAAGCCTTGAAAGAACAGAGGGCAACATAACAGGGAAGAAAAATAAATAAATAATTAAAACCAACAGTTTATGAGCCCAACAGTAACTCCCCCAGCGGAGAAGCAGCACAGACACCTGCATCCGCCATTAGCAAGTGGGGGCTGGGCAGGGAGGCACGCACTGCAGTGCTTTTTAAGAATCAGGCCAGAATGCCATGAGTGTAACCAGAGCGAACTAACTTGGGCTAGCATACCAGACTGTGGGATAGCTACCACGTGAAAAGCTCTAACATAAGACACCGCCAGGACAGTGCACAGGACAAAAGATGAAACAGAAAGAGCTGGTTGCAGACCATCCCCCTCCGGTGACAGGCAGCCAGAGCTGTATGGGCTGGAAGGGGACAATCACAGCCCCGTAGAGACTTTATCTACCAAACTGCAAGCAGGCTTCTTTGCTAAGACTTCTTCGGGTCCTGGACAGTCACCATCTGCCTGACAAGGAGCACCAGCAGTACACTCAGAAAACTGAGCAGCAGGGACGGGAAAGGCAATGAGTTGCTGTGACTGCACTCGCCAAACTCCTGAGCTACTCGGACCTGGGAAGGGCATAAAACACAGGCCCAACCGAATCTGTGCCTCTGAGGGCTACCTGAGAGCCGAGCCTGAGCGGCTTAGACCGGGGAGGTGCATGCAGCCTAGGACTGGCCTCAGATGGCTCCTGGCGGAGTAACGTAGAGCCTGAGAAGTGTGCACCGTGTGCAGGGGCATGTGCAGCGTGGCTGAGACACTGCAAGTACACGCCAGTGTTATTTGTTTGTAGCATCCCTCCCTCCCCACAGCGCGACTGAACAAGTGAGCTTAAGAAAAAAAAAAATGTGTCCACCACCGCCGCCATTGTGTCAAGGTGAAAATCAGACACTGAAACCAACAAACAGAAGAAGCTAAAAAGAGGGAACCACCTTGGAAGTGACCCCACACTGCCCACAACACCAGAGAAAGTCAGAGAAATATCTTTACTATTTTTAGGACCATTCTCTTTTTTTGTTGTTGCTGTTTTATTGTTTTTTCTTCTTCTTCTTCTTTTTTTTTAACTTTTTAAGTCCTCTATTTCTCCTTTAATTTTAATTTTTATAACCTACTATTACTTTTCAAAATAAAGACCTTATTGTAAAGCAAATACCATATATATATATATATATATTTATATATATTTTTTGTGGTGGTGGTTGTTTTTAAATAATTTTCATAACTTTGTTTTTTTTTCTTCTTTTTCTTTGTTTAATATTGTATTTTTGAAAATCCAACATCTACTCTAGTTTTTAATCTTTGCTTTTTGGTATTTGTTGTCAGTTTTGTACATTTAAAAACCCAATTTTCAGTACCCAATTTTACTGGAGAGTGAGATTTCTGGCTTGACCACTCTCTCCTCCTTTGGACTCTCTTTTTTCTCCACTGGGTTGTCTCTGCCTCCTCCCTCCCTCTTCTCTTCTCTACCCAACTCTCTAAATCTCTGTGTGTTCCAGATGGTAGAGAACACTTAGGGAACTGGCAACAGACTGGATCTGTCTCCCTCCTTTTCATTTCCCTCTTTTATCCTCCTGGCCACTTCTGTCTACTTACTTCCTCTCCTCTTCTCTGTGTCACTCCGTGAACATCTCTGAGTGGTCCAGACTGTGGAGCGCATATAAGGAAATGATTACTGGTTAGCTTGATCTCTCTTCGTTTGATCTCATCTCATTACAGTCACCTCTAACTACCCCCTCCCTCTTCTCTTATCCATGTAACTCAGTGAACCTCTCTGAATGTCCCTCAATGTAGAGAAACTTTTCATCTTTAACCTAGATGTTTTATCATCAGTGCTGTATAGATGTAGAAGTCTTGAGGCTACTGTAAAAATAAAACTGAAAACCAGAAGCAGGAGGCTTAACTCCAAATCCTGAGAAGCTTAAGTCCAAATCCTGAGAACATCAGAGAACTCGTGAATCCAGGAAACATTAATCGATAGGAGCTCATCAAATGCCTCTATACCTACACTAAAACCAAGCACCACCCAAGGGCCAACAAGTTCCAGAGCAAGATATACAATGCAAATTCTCGAGCACAACAGAAACATATCCCTGATCTTCAATATACAGGTAGCCCAAAGTTACTCCAAAAACATAGACATCTCATAACTCATTACTGGAAACTTCATTGCACTCGAGAAAGAAGAAATCCAGCTCCACTCATCAGAACTGACATAAGCTTCTCTAACCAAGAAACCTTGACAAGCCACTGATACAACTCCACCCACAGTGAGGAAACTCCATAATAAAGAGAACTCCAGAAATTCCCAGAATATAGAAAGGACACCCCAAAGGCAGCAATAAAACCAAGTTGAAGAGACAGAGGAATACCCAGAACGTAAAGGAACAGGAGAAATGCCCACCAAATAAAACAAAATAGGAAGAGATAGGGAATCTATCTGTTCAAGAATTACAAATAATGATAGTGCAAATGATCCAAAATCTTGAAATCAAAATGGAATCACAAATAGCCTGGAGACTAGGATTGAAAACAGAAGATGCAAGAAAAGTTTAACAAGGACCTAGAAGAAATAAAAAAGAATCAATATATAATGAATAATGCAATAAATGAGATCAAAAACACTCTGGAGGCAACAAATAGTAGAATTACAGAGGTAGAAGATAGGATTTGTGAATTAGAAGATAGAATGGTAGAAATAAATGAGTCAGAGAGGAAAAAAGAAAAACGAATTAAAAGAAATGAGGACAATCTCAGAGACCTCCAGGACAGTGTTAAATGCCCCAACATTCGAATCATATGAGTCCCAGAAGAAGAAGACAAAAAGAAAAACCATGAGAAAATACTTGAGGAGATAGTTGAAATTTTTCCTAAAATGGGGAAGGAAATAATCACCCAAGTCCAAGAAACCCAGAGAGTCCCAAACAGGTTAAACCCAAGGCGAAACACCCCAAGACACATATTAATCAAAATAACAAAGATCAAACACAAAGAACAAATATTACAAGCAGCAAGGGGGAAATAGCAAATAACACACAAGGGGATTCCAATAAGGATAACAGATGATCTTTTAATAGAAACACTTCAGGCCAGGAGGCAATGGCAAGACATACTTAAAGTGATGAAAGAAAATAACCTACAGCCCAGATTATTATACCCAGCAAGGATCTCATTCAAATATGAAGGAGAAATAAAAAGCTTTACAGACAAGCAAAAGCTGAGAGAATTTAGCACCACCAACCCAACTCTCCAACAAATGCTTAAGGATATTCTCTAGACAGGAAACACAAAAATGGCATATAAACCCAAACCCAAAACAATAAAGTAAATGGCAACAGGAACATACTTATCAATAATTACCTTAAATGTAAATGGATTGAATGCCCGCCAAAAGGCAAACACTGGCTGAATGGATAAAAAAACAAGACCCCTATATTTGCTGCCTATAAGAGCCCTACCTCAAAACAGGGGACATATACTGAATGAAAGTGAAGCACTGGAAAAAAATATTCCAGGCAAATAGAGACCAAAGAAAATAAGAGTAGTAATACTCATATCTGATAAAAGAGACTTTAAAACAAAGGGGGTGAAAAGAGACAAAGAAGGCCACTACATATTGATCAAAGGATAAATCCAAGAAGATATAACAATTATAAATACATATGCACCCACCGTAGGAGCACTGCAATATGTAAGACAAATGCTAACAAGTATGAAAGGGGAAATTAACAATAACACAATAATAATGGGAGACTTTAATAAACCACTGACACCTATGGACAGATCAACTAAACAGAAAATTAACAAAGAAACTCAAACTTTAAATGATACAATAAATCACTTAGACCTAGTTGATACCTATACGACATTTAACCCCCAAACAATGAATTTTACCTTTTTCTCAAGTTCTCACGGAACCTTCTCGAGGATAGATCACATCCTGGGCCATATATCAAACCTTGATAAATTTAAAAAAAAAAGTCAAAATTATTCCAAGCATATTTTCTGACCATGATGCATTAAGATTAGATCTCAATTACAGGAGAAAAACTATTAAATGTTCCAACAGGTGGAGGATGAACAACACATTGCTGAATAACCAACAAATCA
>SJYC01099761.1:0-18980 GCA_006408675.1 Madoqua kirkii
TGAAAGAGACACGTGTACCCCAATGTTCATCACAGCTCTGTTTATAATAGCCAGGACATGGAAGCAACCTAGATGTCCATCAGCAGATGAATGGATAAGAAAGCTGTGGTACATATACATAATGGAGTATTACTCAGCCATTAAAAAGAATACATTTGAATCAGTTCTAATGAGGTGGATGAAACTGGAGCGGATTATACAGAGCAAAGTAAGCTAGAAAGAAAAACAATAATATAGTATACTAATGCATATATATGGAATTTAGAAAGATGGTAATGATAACCCTGTATGAGAGACAGCAAAAGAGACACAGATGTATAGAACAGTTTTTTGGACTCTGTGGGAGAGGGAGAGGGTGGGATGATTTGGGAGAATGACATTGAAACATGTATAATATCATATAAGAAATGAATCGCCAGTCCAGGTTCGATGCAGGATACAGGATGCTTGGGGCTGGTGCACTGGGACGACCCAGAGGCATGGTATGGAGAGGGAGGGGGGTTCAGGAATGGGAACACATGTACACCCATGGCAGATTCATGTTGATGTATGGCAAAACCAATACAATATTGTAAAGTAATTAGCCTCCAATTAAATAAATTTAAATTAAAAAAATAAAACTCACTGGACACACACACAAAAAATAAAATAAAATATCAGTGGTTAAGGGACTGTGTTTTGAGCCAAAAGATGTAGGTTTGAATCCTGGCTCCACTACTAACTAGCCATGGGACCAAGGGGAAGTCACCTAGCCTCTCTGAGGTTCAGCGTCCCTCCCTGTAACATGGAGACAATAGAAGTACATACTTCATGGGTTATCAGCGAGGGTGAAAGGAGATAATGCACATAAAGTCCTTAATACCTGGCATAAAGGAGCCATGCTGCTGCTAAGTTGCTTCAGTCGTGTCCAACTGTGTGTGACCCCATAGATGGCAGCCCACCAGACTCCCTCGTCCCTGGGATTCTCCAGGCAAGAACACTGGAGTGGGTTGCTATTTCCTTCTTCAATGCATGAAAGTGAAGTTGCAATCAGCGACCCCATGGACTGCAGCCTTCCAGGCTCCTCCGTCCATGGGATTTTCCAAGCAAGAGCTACACACTGTGGTTATTACTATTATCACCAAGCAAGGAGTATACCTGACAAACGTCTGCTGGCTGAATGAGCGGCAGTTATCCAGCAAGCCAGGAAGGAGAGGCCAGCTCACATGGCTATGACTTCTAGGTGAGGTCATGGCACACAAGTTCAAACTCCCTGCTCAGCCTGGTCAACTTACTTAACCACTGTGCTTCAGTCTCCTCATCTGTAAAATGGAGATAATAACAGTATTTAAGAGAGAATCCACCTGCCATGTGTGAGACCTGGGCTCGAACCCTGGGTTGGGAAGATCTGCTGGAGAAGGGCATGGTAACCCACTCCAGTATTCTGGCCTGGAGAATCCCAATGGACAGAGGAGCCTGGCAGGCTATAGACATGAAAGTGAAGTTGCAATCAGCGACCCCATGGACTGCAGCCTTCCAGGCTCCTCCGTCCATGGGATTTTCCAAGCAAGAGCTACACACTGTGGTTATTACTATTATCACCAAGCAAGGAGTATACCTGACAAACGTCTGCTGGCTGAATGAGCGGCAGTTATCCAGCAAGCCAGGAAGGAGAGGCCAGCTCACATGGCTATGACTTCTAGGTGAGGTCATGGCACACAAGTTCAAACTCCCTGCTCAGCCTGGTCAACTTACTTAACCACTGTGCTTCAGTCTCCTCATCTGTAAAATGGAGATAATAACAGTATTTAAGAGAGAATCCACCTGCCATGTGTGAGACCTGGGCTCGAACCCTGGGTTGGGAAGATCTGCTGGAGAAGGGCATGGTAACCCACTCCAGTATTCTGGCCTGGAGAATCCCAATGGACAGAGGAGCCTGGCAGGCTATAGTCCATGGGGTTGCAAAGAGTTAGCCACAACTGAGCGACAAAGCACATCAGCTAACAAGATAGAAAGATGGACAGGAAGGCAGATAGATATACAGACATGTAGAAATGGAATATTTTTAAGGATTAAATTAATTAACATTTGTAAAGAACTGAGAACAGTGCTTGGCACATATCAAGTGCTATTCAGTGTGAGATACTGCTGTGACCCAGGTGTCAGCCTATGGCTGTCGGCCAAGAGGACACTGGGCCTCAAGACAGAATTACTCCCTCCAGAAACTTTGTCCCCATACAGAAGGTCTCCCACAGCTGCCAGACCTCTGTCATCCATACCACTGGCCCTACCACTCACCCTGCTCAGATTTCCAATTATTTGTCCTGTTTTGAATTCAAGTGGGATATTAGTGGCGAGTCTGGCTTTATTAATGGCGGTGTCTTTAGTGTGATCGACTTTCTCCTTCACTCCTCGCTCTCACTCTAAGAAGCTCTGTTTCCTTTAATTAAGCCCTGTGCTAAGTGCCGAGCAGGTGACGTGGGTCTGGAAAGGCCTTTGTTCTGGGCTTATGCGCTTTCTCATGGGCTGGGGATTGGAGAGACAGTGTGCTGCAGCCTTTGAAGTCTGACATCCATCCCCACAATCAGAGGAGTGGGACAGAGTGGAGAGCCAGGCCCAAGAGGCAGGAGCCCGGCTCTCTCCCCAGTCTGCCTCCTTAGATCTGTGAAGTGGGGGTGGGGTGCAGGAGAGTGTCTCTGCTTCTGCTCCCAGCACCAGGACACTTGGCATCGACTGAGGATTAGACGATGACAAGAAGACAGGAGTTTCAATAGCCAAAGACATCCGAGCGGAAGCGAAGCATAGAGAAAGCAGCTCAAACGCTGCATTACCCAGCCTGGGGTTGAATCCTGGCCCTGCTGTGCCTTGACAAGTTGCTCAAGCATACTGAGCCTCAACTGCCTTCTCTGTATAATGGGGTGATGGAATCCACCTCATACAGAGAGCATTCAGGAGCCACCTTAATGCGACCCTGCTGTGCAACAAGTTTCCTATTTGAAGGACACCGTTATTTCCAGTCTCCCATGTCCTGCAGGGCTGTCAGCACCTCTGCTTCCCCTGATCACCAATTCAGAATTAATCCTACTGTTCTCTGCACATGTCTCTGTGCCTTTAATGGATGGATGCATGCATAAATCATCACATGAATCCCACACTATCAAATGAGGGTGGACGTGTCTGTTTTTCCAGCCACAACCTACTTCTTACACCATCTCTGGCAGCTGAGTGAAGAGGGAGGCAGGCTCTGTAAACAGTAGGCACTGGAAGACTGAACCAGGTGAGTTGAGCCCTATTCACTGTCCAGTAAGCCATCAGCACAGGTGCCAAGCAGCCTCTCTCACCTAGGTGAGACAGACCTGCACTTGTTATGGGGCTTTAAGCCCTTCTAAGCACTACTAGAAAAATGAGAGCCAAGGTGGGTGATTCACTGTTAAGTGAAGACACAAAGGTTAAGTGTAAAGCCCCCAGCACAGAAATACTAAAGAAATGTCATAAAATTGGTTTTGTTGCCACAAAGGACTCAGATGATAATAAATGCCCCGGTGAACATGACTGTCTCATGCAGACAAGCATTGACATCTGTTTCCCCTCCTGCACTGTGTGGTGGGAAAGCTCCATCACCCTCAGCTGGCTCCCAAATGCCCACAGGTGTCCCCAGACAACCACTGCCTGAGTCCACCTGATCTCCCAGCTGACAGACCTGCTGCAGAATGAACAGGAAGAGAGAAAGCCAGACCTCTGTCAGGTGCTGAAGAGCAGCTCTGGACCCTCTTTCCCAGCGATCTGGGGCAAAGGGCCTCAATGCTCCTCACTCTGATAGTCCTGGCACTGCCACCAAGTTCACCGTTCACCCCATCACCCTGCCCTAGTGGCCTTTCTCATTGCCTCCATGAAGTCCTGCCCAGTCTTATGTCTCCCGCCTGCTCCTGCACCAGAGGCTTCTGGAGCCCTGTGGATGTAGTGATTCTCCATGGCACATGGTATTTCTCCCTCCAGCCCCTGAGGGAAGTTTGGCACTGCTTCTCTTACCTTCCTCCAAGATTGTGAGCTCCTGGGGGCTGGGTCTGCTACGATTCTTCTGTGTGTCCCCAGCACCTAGAAGAGCCAACACAGAGCAGGCCGTTGGGAAAAAGCCAGGAAAACTGACTTCAGTCACAGAACCATGTCCAGAAATATTCTTTTGGTTTTGATAGTCTACAAATTTCATTCCGTTCCAAAAGTGCTTCCTCGTCTAGAAATGCCTAGCATCAGTCCTGTGCTTATCGTGCAAGTTAGTATGACAGGTTTCTGTAAAAGACTGAGACTCAGACTGGCTGAAACAAATGAAAGGAGGGAGAAGGCAACGGCACCCCACTCCAGTCCTCTTGCCTGGAAAATCCCATGAACGGAGGAGCCTGGTGGGCTGCAGTCCATGGGGTCGCTGAGGGTCGGACACAACTGAGCGACTTCACTCTCGTTCTTCACTTTCCTGCATTGGAGAAGGAAATGGCAGCCCACTCCAGTGTTCTTGCCTGGAGAATCCTAGTGACGGGGAGCCTGGTGGGCTGCCGTCTATGGAGTCGCACAGAGTAGGACATGACTGAAGCGACTTAGCAGCAGCAGCAACAGGTTCTGGACTAAAATGTGTGTGAGTCATCCACAGCTGGATTCGGGTGCTTGACTGCGGATCTTCTATGTTCCTCTCTCCATTTCCTATGGTATTGGCTTCACTTTCAAGGGAGCTTCTTCCACGGAATGACCAGATGGCCACCAAGAGCTTCAGCTTTTGATTCTACCCACTTTAGCAATTCCAGATACCTTACAACTCTCAGAAGAGCTAAGAGTAGCCGCCATCCAAGGAGGCCTCTCATTGGCCCAGCATGCCCGCCCCTGAACAAATCACTGTGGCTGATGGGAGTGGTTCTCTTGATTGGCCACATCTGAGTCACGTGCCCACTTCTGACACTCGCTGCTGGGAGGACACTGGTCTGCCCTGCCCACGTGGACTGAAACTTGCATAGGCAGTTTCCCCAGGGGAAACCAGGTTACTCTTTCCAAAAGGAGAACGGACCGTTGTCAGGCAAAAGCAATTATTACTCACCAGAGTGCCTACATTAAATAAGGCAAGTAAAGTAACAAGTCTAGATTGCAAATTAACATCCAAAAAACTTGAGGCAAAAAAAAAAAAAAAAAAGCCAAGCTAGTGAAAGTCTAAATAAGAGCCCACTCTATCTAATGGAAGTCTGACCGTGTGTCACAGACCTTCAGAACTGTTGGAAATGAAGTGAAAGCGGGCTGGAGCAGTCGGGAAGGCTTCCTGGAAGAAGAAGTGGGGCTTAAAGGACTGGCAGGCCCAAGATAAACAGGGCAATGCTACTGGCCTTCCATGTCTTAGAAGGACACTGAGCTGTCGCAGGACTGTGCTGGGGCGGGGGAGTAGGGGTGGGTGGGTGAAGGGTTAGAAGGGAAGTAGAAGGCTGGAGAGGCTCGCCCCCTCCAGTGGGCTTGGCTCCACCCACAGGACTTGGGCCAGCGAGATCAAAATCTAATTTACCCATTAGGCGCGTTTCTTCTGTACAAATCAAATCACGAGCTATTTTTCCACATCGTAAATATTGTTTTAAACTCTTGCTCATAGGCAATTAGATTACAAACAGCGCCTGGTGAGCTATACGCCAGTACGTTTGGCGGGCCTCTGGTTGCTTTGCAAGCGCTTTCCTTTTGAAATGTTTCCCAATGATTTTTAAGGGTCTTTGAAATCCTCTCCCTTAGTGATGCGTGAGGGCTCTTGTCTATGGCCATTAATCTCCATAACAGCCCAAGAGAGACTGTCTCATCTGTGTTCATTCCAAATGGCTTCGTTGAACTCCACACCCTCCTTATTTCTCCCTGTGGAGAAATAAGTTCTGTCACTCCTCACCCACTAGCTATGTCCCTCCCCCACAAACCCCCCCATCTTTTTGTGCCCAGGGAAGTACACACCTGAGCATCAGCCCACAGGAGACCTCCATTCCAGCGCCAAGATCTTCACTCATTTTGAGCAAGTTAGTCCACTTATCTTCCCTAACCTCAGTTTGACTTCTGTAGAATGGGTTTTGGTGGTGGTGTTCAGTCGCTAAGTCATGTCCAGCTCTTTGGGAACCAGTGGACTGTAGATGTCAGGCTCCTCTGTTCATGGGCTTTCCCAGGTAAGAATACTGGAGTGGGTTGCCATTTCCTTCTCCAGGGGATCTTCCCCACCCAGGGCTCAAACCCTCACCTTCTGCACTGGCAGGTGTATTCTTTACCACTGAGTCATCAGAGAAGCATAGAATGGAGTTAATCCTTGACTAACCCTGCTGCTGCTAAGTCACTTCAGTCGTGTCCGAATCTGTGCGACCCCAGAGATGGTAGCCCACCAGGCTCCTCCGTCCCTGGGATTCTCCAAGCAAGAACACTGAAGTGGGTTGCCATTTCCTTCTCCATGCCTAACCCTAGTGGCCCCTCTTTCTCCTTTGCTGGCCTTACTAAGCTTGCACAGCTGACTAGGCTTTTGTCCTTTCTTTTCTCACCAGTGCTTCCTTCCTTTTCAGACCAGCCCCTCAACCCTTTCATGCCTTCCACCTTGGTTCCTCTTGGGCTCTGCCCCAGGAGTGGTTGCTCCTTCCTTGAGACCCACATAACCCCAGCCTGACCTGGCTGAGCTCCCGGCCACCTCCTCCAGAAGTGTGGCACGGTGAGCTGGGCCTTCTGTTATCTCTCTCTTTTCTGGACATCCACCCCATGCAACACAGTTTAGTTCCTGATGATAATAGCTCTAACCACCTTTTACTGAGCACCTACTATGTGCCAGGCACGATGGTAGAGACTATGTACACTACACCTTTCAGTCCCCACAACAGTCCTGCACTGTATGTGTTATTATTCCTATAGGAAACTGAGGTTCAGAGAGTAGAGTACCATCTCTAGTTCACACAGTCTATAATGGCTGAGCCAGAAGTTTCTGCCTAAGAAGAATGATCTTGTACTGACCTTCTGCTATGTCAGGCAGGGGCTGCACCTCCTGTAATCCCCACAACAGCACCCCTAATGAAGTAAGTAGTGCTACCCTCATTTCATAGAAGGGACAACAAAGTGGCATCTCCCATCCATAACTTCTCAGCTGGAGTGAGATTCAGAGTCAAATCTGCTGACTCCTCCTTCTCCTATCCTCCCCCCAAACCACACAGAGCCCCAGAGGTGTAGTTGCGTTGTTCCCAGATGGGATGACAGCTCCACCTCCCAAGGTACTGGCCAACCTTCCCAGAGACAGTGCACCTTCTCTGAGCTAGGAGGTCAGAAGTCCACACTCACAGAGAAGGGTCCAGAGAGCGTGACAAAATGTGCAATCTCTTCCAAAGGGCTTTTCCTTCTTTCCTCCTTCCTTCCTTAGCTACTTAAGGAGCAGCACTTGGGACAAGAGTGTGTCCGGTTCTGTGTTGCTCCATGTTCAGAAGGACAAAGTTCTATCTCCCAGCCAAGAGCTTTCTGGGGAAGTGCTCCCAGGGCTGTAGGTTCTCCCGGAGATGTGCCTGAGAGGGAGCAGTGACATGCATATCCGTGAGGCTGTACACCAGTGGGCCAGGCTGGGGGTGGAGTCCTGGGTCTCCCCAGCCCCTGCACTGAGTGGAGGGGCAGGAACATAGGTTTCCACAGTTATATCTGTCCCCAGGGAATGATGTCAGCCCAGTCCTGAGAGGGAGGATGGTCTGGACTTTGGGTGCTTTGCAAAGTTGTGAAAGCAATAAAGGGCCTCCCCTGCCCTGCTACTGCAGCAGTTCACAGGTCTCCCATATCCCTGTGGGGCCCCTCTGTGTGTCTGAGGTTGCAGGATGACCTCCTTGTAGCAAAGGCAGCCTCTTCCCAAAGGTCTGAATCTCACTACCCTGTTTATCCCTCCCTGAAGTTGCTTTCCTAAGCTGAGCTTTGACCTCCACTAAAGGGCACTATGAGAGGCTGCCTCGTGGAGCTTCCTTTGGTCACTGTTGAGGGATGTTGTTCCTGAGGGTAACACAGATCACATCATCTCATCCTCACAATACTGATTTCCAACAGTCCTCTCAATCCCAACATCAGGAGCTCATAATTTTTAATTTAGTGGAAATTATGAATCCTATCGGCTTCCCAGGTAACGCTAGTGGGAAAGAACTCACCTGCCAATGAAGGAGATATAAGAGACTTGGGTTTGATCCTTGGGAAGACTGGCCCCATTTCTCTCCAATTAGAGTCAGAAAACACCGGAACTGGAAGACATTGTTTAGATAGCATCTGTCCAGCCCCTTCTATTTTGCTCATGGGATGCTGGAGGACCAGGAAGGGAAAGGGACTGGACTGTGGTTGCATAGCCATCTGAGAGCCTCCATGACTCCAGCTAAGACCTCTCTCCTCAACTCCAGACTCATCTCCAACTTCCCACCTGACACATCCAGTTAGGTGGCTCAAACTGAGCATGTCTGAAATTGAAATCTTGATATTTCCTTCAGACTGTTACCTGATCCAGTCTTTCTGTCTCTCTTGTTAATGTGAATTCTACATTTCCAATTGCAAAAATTGAAAAATTTGGCATCCTTAACTTACTCTCCCCCTTTTTTCTTCTTCTCTAATTCTCCTTCCCCCTCCGTCTCCTCTTCCTTCTCCTTTGTATTCTCCCACTGTCCTTCTCTCTTTCTTTCTCTCCCCTACCCCCAATCACTGCATTTGGTCTATGATCAAATCCTATCATCCAGATTTTCACCACTTGTCACCCGTGGCTCAGGCCACCATCTCCTCTTGCCTGAGTTGTCTCCTCACTGTTTCTTTTGCTTTTGCTCTCAGCCCCTTGATCTATTCTGAACATGAAAACCAGAGTGGAAACATAAGTTCCCTCTAATACTTATATAGCATATTAAAAAGCAGAGTCATTACTTTGCCAACAAAGGTCCATCTAGTCAAGGCTATGGTCATGTATGGATGTGAGAGTTGGACTGTGAAGAAAGCTGAGCACCGATGAATTGATGCTTTTGAACTGTGGTGTTGAAGACTCTTGAGAGTCCCTTGGACTACAAGGAGATCCAACCAGTCCATCCTAAAGGAGATCAGTCCTGGATGTTCATTGGAAGGACTGATGCTGAAGCTGAAACTCCAGTACTTTGGCCACCTCATGCGAAGAGCTGACTCACTGGGAAAGACCCTGATGCTGGAAGGGATTGGGGGCAGGAGAAGGGGACGACAGAGGATGAGATGGCTGGATGGCATCACCGACTCGAAGGACATGAGTTTGGGTAAACTCTGGGAGCTGGTGATGGACAGGGAGTCCTGGCGTGCTTCGATTCATGGGGTTGCAGAGTCGAGCACCACTGAGCTACTGAGCTGAACTGAACTGAATGGTTCCAGTTTTGCTCAGGAAAATGCAGAGTCCTCTTTATGATCCACAGACCCTCTATGATTTGCTCCTGCTTCCCTCACCTCTCTGACCTTATCTTGTACCCTTCTCCCCTCATCCACTCCCCTCCAGCCAAACCCGCTCCTCCCAATATCTCCCCTTTGCATTGGCTATTCCCGCTGTCAGACATTCTTCCCCCAACAACCACATGGCTAGCTTCCTCACTTCTTCCAGGTCTTTACTCAGAATTTACTCTCTTATCGCACATATTTTCCACAAGCATCCCAAGACCATTCAGTGAGGAAAGGGCAGTCTTTTCAACCAATGACGCTAGGAGAGCTGGACATCCACATGCAAGAGAATGAAGTTGGACTGTGATCTTATATCATATATTAAAAGTAACTCAAAATGAATCAAAGACCTAAGCCTAAGAGCTAAAACCATAAAACAGAAGAAAATGAGGGAAAAGCTTCATGATGTTGAATTTGGCAATAATCTCTTGGATATGACACCAAAAGCACAAGCAACCAAAGAAAAACTAGATTAACTGGATTTTATCAAAATGTAAAACTTTTGTGCATTAAAGGACACTATCAGTTGAGTGAAAAGATAACCCACAAAATGGGAGGAAATATTTGAAAGTACATATCTAATACAGGATTAATACCCAGAATATATAAAGAATTCCTAAAACTCTGCAATTAAAAAAGCAAACAACTCAACTCAGAATGAACCAACAGCTTGAATAGACATTTCTCCAAAGAAAATATGTAACTGGCCAATGAGCATACAAAAGATGTTCAATATCATTAATCATTAAGGAAATGCAAACCAAAGCCACAAAACCTACTTCATACCCATTAGGATGCCTCTCATATAAATACACACATATTTTATAAAATTTATAAACTTCTAATATAGATATACATATATATTGTATATGTAAGTTAAGTGATAGTCATTCAGTTCAACTCTTTGTGACCCCATGGACTGTAGCCCACCAGGCTCTTCTGTCCATGGGATTTTTCAGGCAAGAATATTGGAGTGGGTTGTTGTTTCCTCTTCTAGGGGATCTTCCTGACTCAAAGATCAAACTGTCTCCTGTGGCTCCTGCATTGGCAGGCAGACTCTTTACCACTGAGCCACTTGGGAAGCCCCATACGACCATGAAAAGAAAGAAAAGTGAAAGTGAAGTCGCTCAGTCATGTCCGACTCTTTGCAACGCTATGGATACCAGGCTCCTCGATCCATGGGATTTTCTAGGCAACCGTACTGGAGTGGGTTGCCATTTCCTTCTCCAGGGAATCATCCTGACCCAGGGATCAAACCCAGGTCTCCCACATTGTAGACAGACACTTTACCGTCTGAGCCACCAGGGAAGGCCATACGACCATATGATTAAGCAATTCTGCTTCCAGCTATATACACAAAAAAATTAAGATCAGAGACTCAGAGAGTTATTTGTACTATCATGTTCATAGCAGCAGTATTCTCAGTAGCCAGAGGCGGAAACAATCCAAATGTCCATTGTTAGATGACTAGATAAAGAAAATGTGGTGTATCCACACCATGGAACACAAAGAGTTACCATTTAATGGGTACAGAGTTTCAGCATCAGTTCAGGTCAGTTCAGTTCAGTTCAGTCGCTCAGTTGTGTCCGACTCTTTGCGACCCCATGAATCGCAGCACACCAGGCCTCCCTGTCCATCACCAACTCCCAGAGTTCACTCAGACTCACATCCATCAAGTCAGTGATGCCATCCAGCCATCTCATCCTCTGTCATCCCCTTCTCCTCCTGCCCCAAATCCCTCCCAGTATCAGGGTCTTTTCCACTGAGTCAACTCTTCGCATGAGGTGGCCAAAGTATTGGAGTTTCAGCTTTAGCATCATTCCTTCCAAAGAACACCCAGGGCTGATCTCTTTCAGAGTGGACTGGTTGGATCTCCTTGCAGAGTTTCAGCATAAGGTGACGAAAAAGTTCTGGAGATGGATGGTGGTACCATGTAAATGTACTGGATGCCACTGAACTGCACAGTTAAAATAGTTAAAATTTTATTTTAGGTATATCTTACCTAACAAACCAAATACATTTTAAAAATTACCTCCTCACTGAGGCACTCCCTGGCCACTCTAAAATTTCTACTCCTCCCCCGACAGGATATTTCACATCTCCTTTCCCTGCTTTATTTTTTCTTCTCAGTGCTTATGACTATCAAATAATTATCATTTTTACCTCTTTTGTTGTTTATTGCTACCTCCCCCACCCCATCAGAAACTACTAGAATATAAGCTCAGTGTAGGCAGAGATGTTTGTCTGTTTAGTGATGCATTCCAGCACCCAGACTGGTGTTTGGCAGATATATAAATGTGTGTTGAATGAATGTGAGGCACCAAGGGTGTTGGAGGCCAAGCAGAGGATGCCTCAGCTCATTTCTAGCAAATTCACAGTTCCCAGGAGGGGCTCTGACCCTATAAAGCAGTCAGGACTCTGGAGGGACTTCCAAGCTTCCACTCCCCTCAACTCCTCCCTGCCTAGGGAGCTCAGCTAGGAAACTATCTGTGTGATTGCCAGAAGTAGGGGTTGGTTATGGGAACAGAGCTCATTGGAGCCTCAAGAGAAACCAGGAAGGATCCTCCCCTCCTGCTACAAACACTTCCCAGTCCCCTGTAGAAGGTGGCTGATCAGCCAACCTCTGCACCAACAAGATAGCTATGGGCATTTACTGGGCACTCACTGTGTGTCCAGTTCCTTACTGAGGCTAGGGGAGCAACAAGAAAACTATTAAGCTTCTCTTGTTGTACTGGAGGATGGACACACACACAGACACACAGGTAACTGATACAGGTAAGAACTGAGTGCTCCACTGTAGGGTGTAGGCCAGGCAGCCTTTCCCATGGTTCTTATCCTCTTGTATGCAGTCAGAGAACGTACACTCCTGTTTCAACTTGTCCACATCTGTTCCCAGGTAAACATGCTCTGCTGGCCACTTACACCTGAGTGAGAAGTTAACCTAAATGTTCTTTCTCACCAAGGGATTTTACATCTAATATTTATCTTCTCAGTAAAATTTCTCATGTCCTAAGAAATGAACTTGAGCCTTAGGTGCAGTTAAGGCAAGAACTGTTCATGGAGAGTTCTCCTTCTTGAAATGGGACCTGGGGGACCTCTGGGTGCTAGTGTAGCCCTGTAGTCAGGGAAGAGGTGATCACCATGAACTGGGGCAGAGTGGGATGTACCCAAGGAGGAGGTTCCTGTCCCAGAACAAGGCAAATGAAGACAACTGGATATAGCAGTGAGAGGTGATAAGATCATAAGCCAGCTGGCTGAAGCCAAGATTTAAGGGAAGAAGACATGTTTTCCTTCTGATAACTCAGGTTTCTGGCCTGATCATTGGATATCCATGGAGCCTTCTTGTGCCAGGCCCTGAGCTAAGCACTGGGGTCACCACCACATCAGATGTTGTCCCCACCCAGACACAGCCCTCAGCCCAGGCATAAGAGGCCATAACCAAAGAGGAAGGCTGGGGCAGGAGGGCACTGGGGAGCCCAGAGAAGGAGCTCCTTGCTCAGCCTTCAGGATCAGGGAGGACCTCTGGGAAGGGGGATGATGTCCAGGCTGGGTCCTGAAGGCTTAATGACAATTGGACAGTTGCAGAGGTAAAGAAGGAAAGTCCCAACCTGGGGGTTGGCATGTCCAGAGGCCCCATGACCACTGCTTGGTGGCTGGGGGTCCAGCAGGGTTGGGGGAGGGAGAATGATGAGATAAAGGAGGTGATGGTGGGAGCTAGATTGTGGGAATCTTGGGTATAGTGTTGATAATGTGAGCTTTCTGCTTGAGTCCAGAGTTTTAGGCAGGCAGGTGCTATAGTCAGACACATGACTTGCAAGATTTTTCCTACTGCTCTATGGAGAGTGGGTGGAAGAGGAGACTGGAGCTTATGGAATCATTTGGGAAGTTACTGAGCAATCTAGATGTTGGAACCTGAGGTGGGGGAGACTGTCAAGGACAAGCCTGAGTTTGGGGGTTGGGCAGCTGAGTGCGTGATAGCACCAGTCCCTGGGTCTGAGGTGAGGAGGAATTGATGCAAATGCTTGTGAAGTGTGGAGGTAAGATATCTCTGGACACTCAGATGGAAACCTATGAAGGTTTGGAGCTCAGAGGAAAGATACAGGTTTGAAAGCCATCCACACATCAAGGGTAACGGAAGCCAGGACTAGGAACGTGATCCCACAGAGAAGGTGGAGCAAAGGGAAGAGAGCTCAGAAAGCACTTCTAGGAATTCCACAAGTCGAAACTGGGCAAAGAAAGATCCCCAAAGCTGATGAAAGAGCAGCCAGAAAGGCCAATTCTGGGGGTGAAAAAACCGCACAACCATTGGCAGGGCTGGTCATTCGGTCATTCAACAAATATACATTTGGGAGCTTGTGATTGAAAGGCATGGAGAGCAGAGCTGAGAACTGCTTCCTGCTTAGGGATCTCAGTCATCCACTACAGCCCGCCTTGGTCAGAGATCACTCCAAATCCAGTAGCAAAAGGGCTCCCACAGCCCTTCAGCTCACTCTCCTTCCTCCCCAGACCACTAATCCCCTTTGTGGCTGCAGATGGTGTAGCTTCTAGAGTTAGCCTACATGGACTGAATCTCATCTCAGCCACTTGCAAGTTCTGTGACCCTTGGCAAATTACTTAACTTCTCTGAGCCCTAATGATCCCATCTATGAAAAGAGGACACTTCTCATTCTCTCAAATGAAAATCAAATGAGGCTGATTCTGCAAGTGTTTAGAAGATTGAGGATTATATATAAATATATATGGCACCCAGTAGAGCTCCTGGCTTCATATCCTCTCTTCTTTGTTTGAACAAACATCCACTGAGTGTCTCCTATGTTTCCAGACACTGAACCAAGCCTGGGAATACAAAGATGAAGACAAGAATTCCTTCTCCTCAGGAACTAACAGTTCAGTGAAGGAAACAGCAAATAACGGACAATGGCTGTCCAGTGAGATCACTGCCCTGGAGCTGAAGCTTGGAGCGGAGGTAGGAGGGCCCCGGGCTCTACTCCAGTTCTCCTCTCCCTTGCTGTGCGACCATGAGCACTGACTTAGCCTCTCTAAGCTCCAGGTTCATCTGTAAAATGGAGAAATCACACCTGCAAGGTACTGGCCACTGTGAGGAGATTCACACGAAGGAGAGGTGGTTGAAATGTCCAAAATTCAGGACATTTATTTTCACAGTTTCTGGGAACTGTGAGGAGAAGCTGAAATGGAGGCAGGAAGTAACAGAAACAATTGGAAAGACAGAAATGTAGCCAGCAAGGGAACAAGCCAGGGATCATTGCCCTCTGGCTCCCACGGCCTCTGTCCCCAGCTCTATCGACATTGAAGGGAGAGCTGAGGACTTCCCAAACCAAAAGGGAAAACAAGTGCATTCTTGAGATTAGCTGAGGCAAACAAGAGCCAGGAGAGCCTCACGTTCCCATGGACCCCACCCAGGCCAGCCCCAGGAGAAGGCCTCGGGCAATAGCAGGGTGGAGGGAGGCCAGGGGTGTGGAGGGGCCACACCGGTGAGAGGGTACCTCTGGCACCCCCTCTGGCCCCAGGAGCCAGGTTCTGAGCTTCTGTTCTGTTTTCCATGGCCCAGGGCTCCCTGCTCAGCTGGGCTCAGCAAGTATTTCCTGATGGCTAGACTCCTTCAGCCTCCAGATCCCTGTCATGCCTGCCGGGGACCAGAGCAGAGCTGGCAACAGGCTAGGGGGACACTAATACGGTAACCAGAGCCATGGCTTTTTCCAGTTCCCTGAGTCCCTATGTGCCTGCGAAGTGGGGTGGGTCTGGCCTGAGATGGGCTTAAGAACCTGGGATCAGAAGGAGCCCCAAGGCTTACTTCCCAGCAAGGACAGTCACAGAGAAAACCCTGAGAGCCCAGACAAGTAGAGGACTGCCGGTCAAGATGGATGGTCAAGGAACTTTCCTGGTGGTCCAGTGGCTAGGACTCTGCACTCCCAACGCAGGGGCCCCAGGCTCAATCACTGGTCAGGGAACTGGATCTCCCATGCCGCAACTAAAGATCCTGTGTGCCTCAATGAAGATAAAAGATTCGGAGTGCTGCTGCTGCTGCTGCTGCTAAGTCACTTCAGTCGTGTCTGACTCTGTGTGGCCCCATAGATAGCAGCCCACCAGGCTCCCCCGTCCCTGGGATTCTCTAGGCAAGAACACTGGAGTGGGCTGCCATTTCCTTCTCCAATGCATGAAAGTGAAAAGTGAAAGTGAAGTCGCTCAGTTGTGTGCAACTCCTAGCGACCTCATGGACTGCGGCCTATACCCAACTCAGTCAATTATATATATATAAAAGATGAACAGTCAAGGATCCACTGCTGACCCAGAGGTCTGGCCACCTCTGGTCTCTAAAGACTGGGCTGCTGCAGCCCTAGCAATTGTCATCTCTGGCCATTTCTGGGCAGGGCACCCTGTCTGGGGTAAGAAGAGCGCTGAAGTGGGGAGTTTTGACCCTGGCTCCTCTCACCTCTCCAGATTCCAGCAGTGCCGTGACTCAGCGGAAAAGTCAGAACTGTATTTCTTCCTCCGTAAAAAGGGTTAAAGACTTCCCCAGCTCCCCTCTCAGGATGTGGTGTCTGAGAAGAGGACAGGCCCTTCTCTAAGGGCTGCCCTGGAAGGAAAGGCCAGAATGACCCAAGGGCCAGGAGTGTCCCCCATACTAGGACACTACCTGTTATTCTCTTGAGCCAGAATGGACCCCTCAGAACCCCAGGAGAGCTGAAGGGGCAAGCCCCATCCTGAGTGACCATACAGGCGACAGACAACAACAGACCAAGGGTCTATCCTACGACTCTAGAAACAGCCTTGTGCTCATGAGGAAGGTTGGGTGGGGCAGCCTGAAGCACATCTCCAAGACAACAATAGTAACAGCAGTGCCCCAGGAGAGTAATAGAGAATTAAGGGCATGCTACCTTGGCTGTGGTGAAGCCATTAAAAGAATTCTAGCCTGCTTCTCACAGGCAGGTAGCAAACCTTAAGCTTCTTAATGCTGGGTTTCTTCTCCCATGGGAAATTTAAAGTTGTGTGATAGGAAAAACGGAGATGTTGCCTGGAGTCAACATCAAATGAGCTTTGCTTTTAAAGGTCTACATTTATGGAGACGGACATGGGATAAAGAGGAGGAGGGGAAAGAAGTATAGCAGAAGGGGAGAAAGAAGAGGGAAGGAGGAGGAAGGGAGGAAATAAGGAAGGAGCAGGGCAGGAGGGGAAGGGAGATGAGGAGGAGAGATTCTGAGACCTGGTGAGCAGAGTTCTGTGGGTGGAAGAATGAAGGAGTTCAGTCCACTGATGCACAGAGCCCTTGTGACAGGCCATGGGGTGGCCACAGGGCTGTCCAGACTTTGAGTTCTAAGTCCTGTGTCCTTGCCAAACACAGAGGAGGTCCCTGTGGTAAGGCTTGCTGGGGGAGATGGAAGCATCTGATACAAGTGAGCAGAGCTGCTGCCTTTGAACTGATGTGGTGGGTCCTTTCCCAGGTGTGTCTGGGCAGCTGCCATGGGGTCTACAGAAAAGAGGCCTTGTTGCCATAAACTTCTGGGCCTGCAGAGCCCTGGGGCCCTGCTTCTCTCAGGGGAGGGAGAAGGAGCTTGAACCCATAAAAAGTGGTCTTTCTTGGTTCACAGGTTTTGTACATTAATTCACAGTTGTTTTATACTCAATGATTACTGAGTTACTATTCTGTGTAGTTTCTATCTGCTGGATATTTAATAAAAAATATTTTTAAACAATAAATTAATTTTCAATGATAATAATGGAGATTGCATCAAGATGGCACACTGAGCACATGTGTCTGCTTGTCCTTCCATAAATCCTTAAAATGATCAACACACACATGTGCACACATGCACGCACACACACATCACCAGAAGTGGTGCCAGTGATGACCAGAAATTAAGATAAATTTTTAAAAGAGAGAACATAGATGGCATTAGACCAGTGGAAGGAAAATCAGTCAAAGACATTCAATGGGGGACCACTGTGAAACTCTGGCACAGTTCCAGGGTTGTTCCAAGCTCAAGATGAGTCTTGATATTCCTGTCTGTTGTTGTTCAGTCGCTCAGTCATGTCTGACTCTTTGCAACCCCATGAACTGCAATAGGTCAGACTCCCCTGTCCTTCACCATCTTCCAGAGCTTGCCCAAACTCATGTCCATTGAGTTGGTGATGCCATCCGACCAACTCATTCTCTGTCGTCCCCTTCTTCTCCTGCCCCCAATCCCTCCCAGCATCAGGGAGGGTCTTTTCCAATAAGTCAGCTCTTCACATCAGGTGGCCAAAGTATTGGAGCTTCAGCTTCAACATCAGTCCTTCCAATGAATATTCAGGATTGATTTCCTTTAGAATTGACTGGTTTGATCTCCTTGCAGTTCAAGGGACTCTGAAGAGTCTTCTCTAGCATCACAGTTCAAAAGTATCAGTTCCTTAGCATTCAGCCTATTTTATTGTCCAGCTCTCACATCTGTATATGACTACTGGAAAAACTATAGTTTTGACTACATGGACCTTTGTAAAAGGCAAAGTGATGTCTCTGTTTTTTAATATGCTGTCTAGGTTTGTCACTGTTTTTCTTCCAAGGAGCAAGTGTCTTTTAATTTCATGGCTGCAGTCACTGTTCACAGTGATTTTGAAGCCCAAGAAAATAAAGTCTGTCACTGTTTTCATTGTTTCTACCATCTAGTTTTCATGAAGTGATGGGACCAGATACCATGATGTTCACTTTGAATGTTGAGTTTTAAGCCAGCTTTTTTACCCTGCTCTTTCACCTTCATCAAGAGATGCATACCATTTCCACACACCTCTCTTCTCTGTACCCACATTTACCCCTCCTTCTGAAAAGAAATTACCAGAAGCAGAACAAACAGCATCTACAGGTCAGAAGACAGGAAATCTCAAAATCAAAGAAAAGTACACATAGAAGAATCACCAATATATGAAAAAAAGACACCAAAGTCAACAAATGGTATGATACCTGAGGAAGACAGTTAACAAGCAATCTGAAAGCAGCTATAAAAGTATATAAATGTCCTAAGAGGGATAAGAGAGGATAATTGAAATAATTAATAATACTCATTGAAGTAATTGAAAGCAAAATATTGAAACATAAGCAACAAAAGTGACCATTACAAAAGACAAAGGTTTTGGAAATGAAAAATATGATCGTCAAAGTTTTAAAACAATTAAACACACTAGTCCAAAACAGACAAAGCTGAGGCATAAATTTGTATGCTAAAAGGAAGTTCTGATTTCACAACTTAGGACCAAAGTATAAATGAAAAGAAAGTATAAAAAGAATAATTATAGTCAATTATTATATTTAATATTATTATATTGCACACTTGAAAGTCGCAAAAAGAACAGTCTAAAAAACTCTGACAAGAAAAAGAATTTTTTTGTAAATATGTATGATGATGGATGTTAGTTAACTAGACTTACTGTGGTGATCATTTCATGCTATGTTCAAATATCAATTCATTACAGTGTACACTTGAAGCTAATATAATATTATATGTGAATTAAGAAAGAATAATTTTAAAATATGTATAAATTCCAGTATCTAATAAGAATTCTAGGAGAAGAGAACAGAGGCA
>SJYC01099762.1:0-59865 GCA_006408675.1 Madoqua kirkii
ATTTTTTAATTTAGGTCTGGACAACTTAAAACTCATCATTTTTGCTGAAGCAAACACTGGATTAAAGGTTTTTCACTAAAACTACATATCAAGTTATGTTTTTGAGTATTATAACACATATATGCATTCTAAAATTTTATAAGTACTTTCAATTACACTTAAAATTTTTAACTACATACAAACAACTGACAATAACAATAACAAAACACAGAAACATAAAATCCCCTGACCCTCCTCTATCTTCTTCCCACCCAATACCCTTTAGAAACTCCAAGGCAGAATACTTACTCTATCTGTGTGACCTGGAGCCATAGATAACATTTTCCCTCTTTTCCAGTCCCAAATGCAAACTGCATTCTTTGAATCAAGTCCAACTGAAACCAAGCGCTGAGTTATGGTCAAGAAGTCCGGAGGGCAAGGGAAATAAAAAAGCAAATACAAAATGAACAAAATTATAAATGGCAAAAAATACTACTCATGACTATTACAAACATCAAAACTTACACACATACTTTACAGACCTCACAGAAAGGCTGGATGTGTTTCATCTTATTAATATTTTCATATAAGTGTAGCTTTCTAACAGTGTTGGTGGTGGTGGTGGTGGTGTAGTCGCTAAGTCATGTCTGACTCTTGCAACCCCACGGACTGTAGCCTGCCAGCAGGATTGACAAAACACCCTATTATACATCTCCTGCTAAAAGCTAAAAATGCTAGATCAGATGTAAAGACATCTTTGTTAAATGCACTTTTGAGTTGTCAAGGAATTAAGAGAGAATAAAACCAAAGTGATTTTCTATGGGAATCCTAGAAGTAGGAGAGCTCCTATACCCACTCAATTCTAAAGTTATCAGCTAACTCTGGGAAGCCTGATTTTTGTTCTGCAGACTGAAGACGAATAAAAGATAAACTTCAGGGCCTGCCCAAGGCCGGGAATTGAATCACAGACCTTTGGCTAAAGCAGTGAACTCCTAAGAGTTAGGGAGAACAAGAAACCACCCCTTTTCAAAGAGCGGGGCAGCAATGCACAATGGAGGAGAAAACCTCCTTCAAAGTGTGTGGCCACAGTGACCTTCACATGGTTGGAGGGTCCAGATGCACACTGATCGTGAATCCTTCAAGTGAAAGCTTTCATTCAGAGTGGTCCTAAAGACTGCAGAGTTTTTACACATTTTCAACAATGGGGCACAGGCAAGTACAAATTCTACGTGGAGGACTGATCCTGTAATCCCTCCCTCAAAGAATTCCTACAAATAGTAATTCAATAAAAATAAAACAAGCAACCTCATCCTCGACAATCAGAGGAAATAAGGGACCATGAGTGAGAATCAGCAGCTACTAAAAACAGCAAAATCAACTTTGAAAAGCATCAGACATTGAAGTTTTTAATTATGTTTATTTTTCATTTCTAGAAATTGTTTGCTTCCTTAAATTTTCTGGGATGCTTTTGTAATCTTCCATTCTTTCCCCATATGAAGATATTTGGAACCTTAAATTTTATTTTTCTACTTATGTGCGCAGAGTAGGTATTTGGGAACTAGAGAGTATCTCTACTTATGTGAGCAGAGAAATAAAAACTTAAGGCTTCCAAATATGTTCATATGGGGAAAGAATGGAAGATTACAAAAAGCATCCCAGCAAATTTAAGGAAGCAAACAGAATTTCTAGAAATGAAAAATAAATAAAATTTAAAACTCAGTGGAAGTTACACAGGCGATGAGAGGGAGATGAAGAGACAGAGTTGAAAAGGGGATGGTGGGACGGGAAGTATGCCAGAGGTTAAGAAACATGAGAGATGACGTTTCAGTCATGGAAGAGCATCAGGGTCTGAACTTGCCCCCCTGCCATAAACGACTAGAAAACCATACAAAATATACAAAACAAGTGTTTTTAGACATTTTTAATAGGAAGTGAAGCAATATAAACCCTGAATGAGGGGGAAGCAAACAAGGTATATTCTGCAGTTGCCCTAGCCTTCATCTAGGAGGCGATTTACAGACTATAGCACAGAAAGGTGGAGTCCAAATAGAGCCCAGAAGATTTGCTGATTTGAGAATATGGAGCCTGGAGTTCAGAGAGGCCAAGATTGCTACAGTCTGTGGGCAGAGAAAGAACTCTAGAAAATCTTTTACAGGTGCCTGGAGAACACCAATCTTTGTGTGCACAGGGTGAAATTCACAAGGCCATGCAAGGAACACTTCTGAGAAAAGAATAACTGCTGGGGAACTAAAGCCAAACAATTACCAGAGATCACAAAGAATCAGGATTTTTCAGACTTCCAACAGCCAAGAATGGAGATATATCTTCGATTTCAGTGTGTATGCAGCAGAGATTCCAGGAGCATCGCATCAGAGTCCTGAAGTCTAACTAGCAGTCCTAGAGAAACGCTGCTCCACTGCTGCTGCTGCTGAGTCGCCTCAGTCATGCCCAACTCTGTGCGACCCCACAGACGAAGCCCATCAGGCTCCCCCGTCCCTGGGATTCTCCAGGCAAGAACACTGGAGTGGGTTGCCATTTCCTTCCCCAATGCATGAAAGTGAAAAGTGAAAGGGAAGTTGCTCAGTCATGTCCAACTCTTAGTGATCCCATGGACTGCAGCCCCCCAGGCTCCTCCATCCATGGGATTTTCCAGGCAAAAGTACTGGAGTGGGGTGCCATTGCCTTCTCCGCAAAACATCCTACATTTGATTAAAAAAAAACAAAACAAATCCACAAATCTGAGATAGTCAAGATTCAAGCAGAATAATCTCACACACAGAAAAAACACACTAACATACACGGTCTCAAACTGTTGAACCAGTGGCCAAAAAAGAGACAATTTTGGTGTCTAGAAACAAAGATTTAAAAATTACCCTAGGATTCTCATCTGATGTTATGCACATCAAATCACAATTAATAGCCTCTCGAAAGTGCTGAAGGGGAAAAAAAGTCAACATAGAATTATATACCTACCAAAAATATTCAAAACTTGGGTCAAAATAAAGTATTTTTTTTTACTTTATTTTGAGAAAATCCATCATCAACAAAGCTGCACTATAAGATATGATAATGGAAATTTCTTCAGGCAGAAAGAAAATGATACCAAAGAGAGACTTAATTTACATATATGAATGAAGAGTACCCAAATGATAGATAAAAAAGACTTTTCTTATTTTTAATTTTCTTTGAAAACTGTTTAAGGCAAACATAATAAGTTATTACAGAGTTTACAGAGCATGTAAAATGCATGAAAATGAAAGCTGTAAAGTAAATGACAACAATAGCATAATAAACAGAAAGAAAAACAGAAACAGCAGAATGCATACTTTTAAAATGCACAGGAGCCCACAGGAAGACAGCAAGAGTTTGAATTACAAAATAAGCCTAAATAAATTTAAAGTAATTAAAATACACAGTATGTTCTCTGACATAATTCAAAGACAAAATTCAATCAGAATAACAGGAAGTTACACAGAAAATTCTCCAAATATCTGGCAACTATCAATACAATTCTAAGTAACTGAAGGGTTGAAAGAAAAAATCACAGGGACAAACTCACAACACATACTTTGAAAAACACTGGTTTAAAAGCAGGGGTAGGAAAATTACAACTCTCGGACTTGCACCCTGTTTTAATAAATGAAGTTCTACGGGAACACAGCCACACCTACTCCTTTATACGCCGTCTATGATGGCTTTCAGTCTAACTCGGAGCTGGAGTAGCTGTGATAGAGACCGTATGCTCACATGCCTAAAATATTTACTGACTTGTTATAGACAGCTTTGCTGGTCTCAGGTTTAGAGCACAGAGTCTGCCCAGGTTTAAACGCCAGTTCCATCTCTGTCCCTGACTGGATTCCCAATAGCAAGTAATCTGAGCAATTACTTGGCCTCTCTATACCTTAGGCTCCTCTCAAGTGAGGAGAACAGAATGAAACCTTAGGGTTAACATGAGAACTAACACATAGAGATGAGTAGAAAGAGTGCTCGGCATATGCCGCTGCTGCTAAGCTGCTGAGTCACCTCAGTCATGCCCAACTCTGTGCGACCCCATAGCCGGCAGCCCACCGGGCTCCCCCATCCCTGGGATTCTCCAGGCAAGAACATTGGAGTGGGGTGCCATTTCCTTCTCCAAATAAGTTATGCTTAATGTTATATAAATGTTTGCTATTGTTATTTTACCATAACCATAATTAACTTTAAGAACCCATGCCTTCTACCCATCTGAATAAGAAATACAGCTGAGTACCTAGTTAGAAAACTTCTGCAAAGCAGAATTACCATCCAAGTCCGCAAACGGACAGAATGAACGACTCACATAGAAGGACACAGAGCAGAGTCTGTACCTGGCTCTCCATCTAGTCACAGGGGCAGAAACCGCAAGTGAGCTAGAAAAGACAACCTGCCCCCTTGGGAACTAGAGAGTAGCTGCATATGTTGAGCTAAAGCAAACATTTCTACCTCTTGCTATGGCGCACTGTGTGAAGATGAAAACTACAAGACAAGGATAAAGTGAGGGACAGTCAGCAAGGCAGTGGGCATCTTATCAGTGCCTCTTCTCTCTGGCTAGGCTGGTCACACACAATGAGCTACAACTGTAAACTTTAAAACTCCAGGCTTCCCAAGTGGCTCAGCGGTAAATAATCCACCTGCCAACTCAGGAGATGCTAGAGATTTGGGTTCGATCTCTGGGTTGAGATGATGCCCTGGAGAAGGGAGGAAGTGGCAGCCCACCCCACTACTCTTGCCTGGAAAATCCCATGCACAGAGGAGCCTGGCGGGCTACAGTCCATGGGGCTGGAAAGAGTCAGGCTCGCCTGGTGCCTGAGCACGCACGCACCTCAGCAGGGCCCCAGAGCGTCTAGCTCTGCACAGGTGGTGCCAAGCAGGGAGCACTTCCTCTGCGGCCCTGATAAGCACTGCACGGCCCAATCAGCATCCCCAACCACAGGTGGCACCCCACTCCAGGACTCTTGCCTGGAAAATCCTATGGATGGAGGAGCCTGGTGGGCTGCAAGCCATGAGGTCACGAAGAATTAGACATGACTGAGCGACTTCTTCACTTTTCACTTTCATGCACTGGAGAAGGAATGGCAACCCACTCCAGTGTTCTTGCCTGGAGAACCCCAGGGACAGAGGAGCCTGGTGGACTACCGTCTGTGGGGTTGCACAGAGTCGGACATGACTGAAGCGACTTAGCAGGAGCAGCAGCAGCAGCAACCAAAATTAAGCAACAGCAGAGAGGAAAAGGTAGAAACAACCAAGCAAATACTGCCCTCTTAGATTTCTATAATCTTGTGCCTTATCATTCTTTCTGACAGGTGTGCATAAAGGTTCTGACAGGTGTGCTTGAACCATATCTTAGAAGACAGAGTAAGAGACAGTTGGGCAGAAAAGTAAAACAAAATGTATTTCAGACCAAAGTATACCAAGATGAGATAGATGACGGTGCTTTCAGGAAAGAGCTAGTATTTTGATGTGGCTGAGGGGAAGAGCTACCTGCTGGGAAGTGGTAGAAGACAAGACTAGAGAGGTAGCAAGAGCCAGGAGAAAGAATAAGTTCTGTTTTTTAAAGAGTTAGAATAAAGAGAATTCAGTTTTAAACATGTAATAAATGGTATATCTATATGACATTCAAGGAGGCTGTATGGAGTTGGAGAAGGAAATGGCACCCCACTCCAGTTCTCTTGCCTGGAAAAACCCATAAACAGAGGTGCCTGGCAGGTTACAGTCCATAAGGTCACAAGAATCGGACATGACTTAGTGACTAAATCACCACATCATATGGAGTTGTGAAGAGAAGCTGGGGCCACTGTTAACTGATACAGGAGTTAAAGTCATAGATGCAGTAATCCCAAAAGAGAATAACTAAAGTAAGGGGTGAAGGGAAAGAAAGCTATATTAATAGAACACTGATATTTAAGAAGCAGACAGAAGGAACAGCTCCTGATGGAGGAGCCTGGTAGGCTACAGTCCATGGGGTCGCAAAGAGTAGGACATGACTAAGGGACTTCACTCACTCAAGAACAAGGGTGAACATCGACATTTTAGGAATCAGTGAACTAAATGGACTGGAATGGGCAAATTTAATTCAGATGACCATTACATCTACTTAAAGAAGGAAATGGCAACCCACTCCAGTATTCTTGCCTGGAGAATCCCATGGACAGGGGAGCCAGGCAGGCAACCATCTATGGGGTCACATAGAGTCAGACATGACTGAAGTGACTTAGCATTATATCTACTACTGCAGACAAGAATCCCTTAGAAGAAGTGGAATAGCCCTCATAGTCAACAAAAGAGTCCAAAATGCAGTACTTGGGTGGAATCTCAAAAATGACAAGGCAAACCATTCAATATCACCATAATCCAAGTCTATGCCCCAACCACTAATGCCAAAGAAGCTGAAGTTAAATGGTTCTGTGAAGACCTACAAGACCTTCCAGAACTAACACCATAAAAAGATGTCCTTTTCATCATTGGGGACTGGATTGCAAAAGTAGATAGTCAAAAGATACCTGGAGTAACAGGCAAGGTTGGCCTTGGAGTACAACATGAAGCAGGGCAAAGGCTAACAGCATTTTGCCAAGAGAACACACTGGTCATAGCAAATACCCTTTTCCAACAACACAAGAGATGACTCTACACATGGACATCACCAGATGGTCAACATCAAAATCATACTGATTATATTCTTTGCAGTCAAAGATGGAGAAGCTCTATACAGTCAGCAAAAGAAGACTAGGAGCTGACTGTGGCTCAGATCATGAACTCCTTATTGCCAAGTTCAGACGTAAATTGAAGAAAGTAGGGAAAACTACTAGGCTATTCATAAATCAAATCCCTTATGATTATACAGTGGAAGTGACAAATAGATTCAAGGAATCAGATCTGATAGAGTACCTGAAGAACTATGGACAGAGGTTCATAACACTGTATAGAAGGCAGGGATCAAAATCATCCCCAAGAAAAAGCAATGCAAAAAAGGTAAAATGGTTGTCTGAAGAGGTCTTACATATAGCTGAGAAAAGAAGAGACGTGAAAGGCAAAGAAGAAAAGCAAAGATATACTCGCCTGAATGCCGAGTTTCAAAGAATAGCAAGGAGAGATAAGAAAGCCTTCCAAAGTGATCAAGGTAAGAAATACACAATAGAATGGGAAAGACTAGAGATCCCTTCAAGAAAATTAGAGATATCAAGGGAACATTTCATGCAAAGATGGGCTCGATAAAGGACTGAAATGGTATGGACCGAACAGAAGGAGAAGATATTAAGAAGAGGTGGCAAGAATACATGGAAGAACTGTACAAAAAAGAGCTTCACGAGCCAGATAATCACGATGGTGTGATCACTGACCTAGAGCCAGACATCCTGGAATGTGAAGTCAAGTGGGCCTTAGAAAGCATCACTACAAACAAAGCTAGTGGAGGTGATGGAATTCCAGTAGAGCCATTTCAAATCCTGGAAGATGATGCTGTGAAAGTGCTGCACTCAATATGCCAGCAAATTTGGAAAACTCAGCAGTGGTCACAGGACTGGAAAAGGTCAGTTTTCATTCCAATTCCAAAGGCAGTGCCAAAGAATATTCAAACTACCACACAATTGCAATCATTTCACATGCTAGCAAGGTAATGCTCAAAATTCTCCAAGTTAGGCTTCAACAGTATGTGAACTGAGAGCTTCCAGATGTTCAAGTTGTATTTAGAAAAGGCAGAGGAATCAGATATCAAATTGCCAACATCTGTTGGATCATAGAAAAAGCAAGAGAATTCCAGAAAAACATCTACTTCTGTTTTACTGACTACACTAAAGCCTTTGACTGTGTGGATTACAACAAGCTGGAAAAGCCTTAGAAATGGGAATACCAGACCAATACTCCCACCTCCTGAGAAATCTGTATGCAGGTCAAGAAGCAGAGAGGGAACAACGGACTCGTCCCAAATTGGGAAAGGAGTCTGTCAAGGCTGTATATTGTCACCTTGGCTTATTAAACTTCTATGCAGAGTACATCATGTGAAATGCCAGGCTGGATGAGGAACAAGCTGGAATCAAGACTGCTGGGAGAAATAGCAATAACCTCAGATACGCAGATGACACCACCCTTATGGCAGAAAGCAAAGAGGAACTAAATAGCCTCTTGATGAAAGTGAAAGAGGAGAGTGAAAAAGTTGGCTTAAAACTCAACATTCAAAAAGCTAAGATCATAGCATCTGGTCCCATCACTTTATGGCAAATAGACAGGGAACCAATGGAAACAGTGACAGACTTTATTTTCTTGGGCTCCAAAATTACTGCAGATGGTGACTGCAGCCATGAAATTCAAAGACGCTTGCAACTTGGAAGAAAAGCCACGACAAACCTAGACAGCATGTTAAAAAGCAGAGACATTACTTTGCCGACAAAGGTCCCTCTAGTCAAAGCTATGGTTTTTCCATTAGTCATTTATGGATGTGAGAGTTGGACTATAAAGAAGGCTGAGCGCCGAAGAATTGATGCTTTGAATTGTGATGCTGGAGAAGACTCCTGAGAGTCCCTTGGACTGCAAGGAGATCAAACCAGTCAATCCTAAAGGAAATCAGTCCTAAATATTCATTGGAAGGACTGATGCTGAAGCTGAAGCTCCAACACTTTGGCCATGTGATGTGAAGAGCTGACTCATTGGTAAAGACCCTGATGCTGGGAAAGACTGAAGGCAAACAGAGCAGGGGATGAGAGAGGATGAGATGGTTGGATGGCATCATCGACTCAACAGATATGAGTTTGAGCAAGCTCCAGTAGATGGTGAAGGACAGGGAGGCCTGGCGTGCTGCAGTCCATGGGGTCTCAGAGAGTCGGACACGACTGAGCGACTGAACGACAACAAAAAGTAACAGGGAGGGGAAGAAACAGATAAAGAAGCCTCTCTCCAGCTTTCCAAACTCCCTCCTGATCCTGTCTCCAGAGAAAGTCTTGGTTGTGTCTTTAGTTAAACTAGAAGTAAAGCTTTGAAGTTCCTGGCTTCACTTACACTCGAGTGTTTTTCAACAGCAAATGCTACAGTGCTGCATATGGTTGGTTGAATCCACAGAGGTAGAGGAACCGTGAATACAGAGGGTCAACTGTAAGTTATATGTATGTTAACCCCTGCATTGTTCAATGGTCAGCTGTATTTATTAAAAAGTTCTGGCACACTAAATACTCAAATGAGAAAAACATCTCAATAGGCACAACTAGATGCATTCCACGAGTTTCTCCAAGTGTAAAACACATTCAAACAGTAGACAATTAAACTTAAAAGAGTTTAGTATTGGGTGGGTGGGGGGTACTTGTGATTTCAAAATTTATTGAGTGAGGACTAGTTGTTACAGATGTCACAAAGTAAAAATCACAAATTGTGCAAAATATCTAGGACTCAACAGAGTAAACATTGGTCAAATCATATAAAAAGCTACAAGAAATCAGGATCTGGACAGCAACAAAAGAGATGGAAACTCAAAAATAATACAATAGGCACTTGAGATATGTCAGGATGTTAAGAGATTACTAAAAGGCCCTAGGAATAAAATCAGTGAATTCCTTTAATGTTTTTGTAAAAATGACTCTCTTCACAGTCATATGTCAAAATCAAAGGTAAAAGGCAAAGTAAAGCATTTTACTTTATATCAGCATAAAACTGACAAAATCAGGTTAAAAATTAACATTTTATTCTTAGTTCATACTATAAATTGGCAGACTTTTAACTATAACTTAGATTTTGTTAAATATGTGAATGTGCTTTTATAGATTATGATTGTATTTTCAAGGTAAAAGGATTAATGCCTTCCTTACACCTCCTCTCTCTCATTTATTATGAAATTTTTATCACTGTTTGATGTGAATTTATATAGCCTTTGCATGCCCTGATTATTCCCAATAAGACAGACTTCCAGTATTAGCGTGGATAGTCAACCATGCTAATACTGAAAAAAACAGCTAGGAAAAGAAAATTCAGCATACTACCAACAGGAAGACTCATTCACTGGATAAACCTTAATTGATCACTTACAGTTTCAAATCTAATAAAAAATGAAAAAATTAGATAATATTTCCTAATTGGTATTTCACAAATAGTTATAGATATTAGTGAATAATATGTTCTCAAATTTCTTAACTAAAGCATCTTCTCATTAGCATAATCTCAGAAATACTCTTAATTTTCAATTGATCACAGTTCCTTACAAGTTTCAACTGTACTTAAAATGAATGAATTCCTCCTGAAATAAGTAACCACCTCCTTAGTTCCATGTCTGGGAGGCAGCAGGGTGTTGGGGTTAGAAACATGAGCTCTGGAGTATGACTGACCTGGGTTCCCGCTCTGGCTCCATTTACTAGCTGTGTAACCTGGGGCAAGTTATTTACCCTCTCTAAGTCTCAGTTTCTTTATCTGTAAAATAGAGACAATAATAATATCTATTTCATAGGGTTGTTGTGAGGATTAAATGAGATAATGTAAGCTTAGCACAATGCCTGGCAATTAGTATGTGCTCAATAACTTTTAGCTATTATGATTTTATAAGCTTACATTTTTAAGTAACATGTTCTTATGAAGATCTGTGATAATAAAATGCATGTACCCAAGATGTTTCTTATAAATTACTTAAAACAAGCAAAATTAAATAAAGCTTTCAGCTAGTAAGAGCTCCTGGTATCATTTCTCATTTCATATAAGAGAAATTCCTCAGCACTGCAATACATTTAGAAAGGGTAATTTTAAAAGTAAGAAAAAAAATCTATATTTAAAGTATACAAGTATAGTTAAACCATCTTAGATATAATACTTCTGGAAAATAATTTTAAAAACAACTTTTGTTGGTTTGTTTCATAAAACAATCTCTTGCAAAGTAAAGAAAGAATATTATTTTCTTCCTTTCAAGAAGGAAAAGGAAATTCTCATATGAGGACATTAAGGGAACTGACAATAATAGCAAAATAGGACATGAATTAAGGTTCTGGAATTGCCAGTCACCGCTACCCAGTGATTCTAAACCTAGAAGCACATTTTTCTGCAAATGAGAAGTTCAAGTTACATCTTTACAGATCTCTTACCAGACTCTTATCAGAAAGTCATATGAATCTATGGTACTCAAAGGAGCTATTCCTCAGAGTCATACATTAAAATATCTACTGGCTGTCAAGTGACTAGAGCAAAATGTAACGTGTTTCTGTGAAATACAGATCTAAGAAATTAATTTTAAGAATTAAAAAGCAGACAACTAAAATTCTTCTAAAAGTTAAAATGATTTTTAAAGTTTAACTTCACTATAAAACTTTTAAAGATTATAAATTAACTAAATCTGCAAAAAATAACTTCTTACCACTTCTTAAATAAGTGTTAGGTCTGTCTCTTATACACATCTGGAGGCTTGGCATGCTGCAGTCCAAGGGGTCTCAAGAGAGTTGGACACGACTGAGTGAGCAGGGAAGCCACAGAAACACCTGGATTGTCAAGCAGTTCCTCAATGTGATCAGCAGGGGGCGCTGAGGGGTGTGTTGTAATGGACTATTCTTTTCCTCGAGGATGATGCCTTTCAACGTTTAATTCTCTTTCAGGAAGAGCAGAAAGCCTGTCTCTGATTAACTTTTCTTTCTCTGCATGCTCACTTGTCACACACCCGTGTTTGTATCCGTGCGCCTTGCGAGGGGTCACGTCACCACGCAGGCCCCTTCCATGCTGGGCCCTGACATTTTCAGTAATTTGTTTCCAGAACAACTCAGACCTTCTGTAACATTTTCCTCTGTCTACATGGAGCGTCTGCTCTGACTCTGAATTTCCATGGGTCTATGAGAGCAATAAACAATGAGAGAAGGCAACCTTTTACTAAAAGGGGAAGTTCTACCCCATCTACCCACATCTACCTTGAACAAATACTTTTTGTCAATTGCTTTCCAATTTAATATCTACAGGTTTACAATAATTATAATACACATTTTTAAAACACAGCTTAGAAAAAGAGAAAAGATTTTAACATACCTGTCCATCTAAGTCGAATGCTAAGCAAGCTATACCATGTGTGTGAACGTCCTTCAGAACGGACACGGTCTGCACAGTATACGAATCCCAGACACAGATATAAGGCTCCTTCCCAACTTGTCCTGTTGCTACCAGTGTGCGCTCAGGATGCAGTGCAAGGCTGCAAAATACATCATGAATAAACAGATTTGAAACTACTATGGAGCTGTTATATCAAGGTGAAAATTAAGACTTTCATTATTTATCTACTTAAAATAATTTGGATTTAAAATACCTTCCATAAAAACCCATGCTAACAGTTACTACTTCAATGGTACATGTGATAAGCAGTTAGGACAGGCTTTATAATTCTGTTATATGATGTAGTGTGTGTAAACTTCTCAAAAAAAAAAAAAAGAATTCTCACAAGTACTCAACTGAACCACAGAAATGAATTAGTATCAACCCTACCACTCGCCATTTTCTCATTTGGTATTAACGTTTTTTTAAGCTCTCTCTCCCATTTACTCTTTTACTATATAAAAGTTAGACTAATTCTTAGTGTTCAACTAACTCCTATGATAACATTAAATTACAAATGCTATTTAAAAAAACAGAAAAGTCACTCATAATTCACAGAAAGTAGTCTATAAGTCTTTAAGGACAAGGGCCAAACAGTAGATAGTGCTTTACATATATCAGCAGAAGACAGAGAATGAATATCTATTTCTACTTCATAAATTTTTCTACAAGTATATTTAGATGATTAGCACCCCTTTTGGGAGAAACAAAATCACTCCCAACATCAGGGTGGAAGATGAACTGAAAGAGAGAAAAGTTAGGAGGCCAAAAACAGAATCAACAGATTTGATGTGCTGAGTATGGGAAAGGGAACAGTCTAAGAAATGCTTGGTTTCTGGCTGGGCAGCTGGATGTTCAGGGACGGTATCATCGAGTCAAGGCGCACTAAGTGAGAGACTACTGAGAGGAAAGATACGCGGGAATGGGAGTTTTGTTCAACAAGTTTTGTTCATATTAAAACCAATATAGTACATCAATCAATAAAAATAAATAAAGGACACCCAAACTCCCATACACATTCATTTCATTAGATGCAGAAAAAACATTTGACAAAAATCCAGCCTCTTCTGGGACTTCCCTGGTGGCTCAGTGGTTAGGAATTCGCCTGCCAGTGCAGAGGACAAGGGCTTGGTCTCTGGTGAGGGACCAAGATCCCACATGCTAGCATCAGAACTGTTAAACCCGGGCGTGCCAGCAAGAGCCTGCACGCCACAAACCACGGAGCCGGGGCGCTGGGAGCTTGTGCGGCGCGATCAGAGAGAAGCCTGCACACCGCAATGAAAGGTCTTACTCGCCACAGCTGAGACCCGACACAGTCAGAGACAGATACATAAATAAATGTTCTTGAAAAAGAAGAAAGTACCCAGGAATAAATGTATATAAAGACACAAAAGACCTGTGCTCCAAAAACTGTAAGACTCTGGTAGAGGAAAAAAAACAAAGATGACACAGATAGATAGCATGTTCCTAGATTTGAGTACTAAATGTCAAAAATGACTGTACTACACAAGGCAATCTACAGATTCAATGCAATCCCTGTCAAATTACCAATGTATTTTTCACAGAACTAGAACTAAAAAAGTTAAACTTTATATGGAGACATAAAAGACCCCAAAGAGCCAAAACAATCTTGAGAAAAAGAAACAGAGCTGAAGGAATCAAGCTCCTTGACTTCAGACTTTACTACAAAGTTACAGTCATCAACAGTATGGTGCTGGCACAAAAAGAGGAGTCCAGGGGAATGGAACAGGACTGAAAGCCAGAGATAACCCTACACCTCCATGGTAAATTAATCAGCAAAGGGGGCAGTACAGTGATGGAGAGTCTCTTCAGTAAGTGGTGCTGCAAAACTGGACAGCTATACTTTAAAAAATGAAACTGGAACATTCTTTAACATCATCACAAAAATAAATTCAAAATGGATTAACAACCTAAATGTAAGACTGGACATTGTAACACTTGTAGAGGGAAAACACAGGCTCTCTGCCATAAATCACAGCACTATCTTTGTCAATCCATCTCCCAGAGTAACGGAAATAAAAACAAATAAACAAATGGGACCTAATTAAACTCAAAAGCTTTTGTACAGCAAAGTAAACCATAAAGAAAACAAAAAGACAACAACCCACAAAACAGGAGAAAATATTTGCAAATGATGTGACCAAGAAAGGCCTAGTCTCCAAAATTTACAAACAGCTCATGTGGCTTAATATCATCAAAACAAACAACCCAGTGAAAAGCAAAGGGCCGAAGACCTAAACAGACATTTCTCCAAGCAGACATACAGATGGCCAAGAGGCACATGAAAAGACGTTCAACATCTCTAATTATTAGAGAAAGGAAAATCAAAAATTTTATACAATGAGATATCACCTAACACTAGTCAAAATGGCCATCATTAAAAAAATCTACAAACAATAAACACTAGAGAGGGTGTGGAGAGAAGAGAATCCTCTTACACTGTTAGTGAGAATGTTAATTGGCACAGCGACTGTGAAGGACAGTACTACTGTTGGAATAAAAACAAAAAACAGAGCCACCAAACGATCCTGCAATCCCACTCACAGGCATATACCCAGAGAAAGGCATGGTCTGAGGGGAGACACGCACCCGAATGTCCACTGCAGCACTGTTCACAACAGCCAAGTCACGCAAGCAACCTGAACGTCCACTGACAGAGATGGGTAGAGAGGATACGCATCACTCATGACCAGAGATAGAGGATGTTTGCTATGACCAGTGGATTTTCTTAGCCAAACTCTATTAGTCTTTGCCTTGCTTCATTCCGCATTCCAAGGCCATTCCAAGGCAGCTGAGACCAGCACACTGGGTGCAGGGGATGTGACCTACACACTAAGCGCAGGCGGCTCTTACTGGTCCACCAAGCATGGAAAAGAGGAGCTACCCCACATCCAAGGTCAGAGGCAGTGGCCGAGAGTGCCAGGCTGCGATGGTGCAGGGATGGCTGAGAGCAGCTACCCGGTGCCCCAGGCCAGGGGTGATTCTGAGAGGAGCCACCCCACGTCCACTCATTATTAGACAAATGCAAATCAAAACCACAATGAGGTATCATCTCATGCCAGACAGAATGGCCATCATCAAAATGTCTACAAACAATAAATGCTAGAGAGGATATGGAGAAAAGAGAACCCATTTACACTGTTGGTGGGAATGCAAACTGGGACAGCCACTATGGAGAACAATGTGGAGTTTCCTTAAAAAACTGGGATTAGAAGTGCCATACGACCCAGCGCTCTCACTGCTGGGCATACACCCCAAAGTAATCCAAAGTGAAAGAGACACCTGTACCGCAACGTTCATTGCAGCACTATTTACAAAAACTAGGGTATGGAAGCAACCTAGAGTTCATTGGCAGACTAATGGATAAGGAAGTTGTGGTACATATACTCAATGGAATACTACTCAGCTATAAAAAGGAACACATTTGAGTCAGTTCTAATAAGGTGAATAAAACTGGAGCCTATTATACAGAGTGAAGTAGTCAGAAAGAGAAACACAAATACTGTATATTAATGCATATATATGGAATGTAGAAAGATGGTAATGATGATCCTATATGGAGGGCAGCAAAAGAGAAACAGATGTAAAGATGGAGTCTGGAGGAGAATGCCAGGGTGGGATGATCTGAGAGAATAGCATTGAAACATGTATATTGCCATAAGTAAAATAGATGGCCAGTGCAATTCAGTGCATGAACTAGGACAACCAAAGCCAGTGCTCTGGAATAACTCAGAGGGGTGGGGTGGGGAGGGAAGAGGGAAGGGAGGTTTAGGATGGGAGACACATGTGTAACCATGGCTGATTAATGTCAATGTATGGCAAAAACCGTCACAACATTGTAAAGTAACTGTCCTCCGATTAAAATATATTAATTTTTTAAAAGAAAAATCCCCCATATAGTTCTACGTTAATAGTGTCATAAGCATGATAACATTCAATTCATTATAGTCACTTAAATATTTAAGACTTTTGTGTTGTTTTTGCCTGTTAAGTTTGAGATGTTTCTTACACATCTAAATGGAGGCTTGTAATCAACTAGATACACAATTTTGTACCTGAGAGTGGTTGGCGGCCATGATTGCTTATTCAGATGTCATGGTAACTGACATAAAGGTGCTAGTGAAAGTCCCAGGCTGCATGAGATGCCCTAGGGACTAAGAAAAGAAGAACAGAAGCTCGAGAATCAAAGAACTACCACACTTAAAGGCCAAGAAGAAGCTGAATGAGAACTTGAGTTTTAGAGGATACTGAGGGTTTGCAATGGATATTGGTAGGGGGAGGTGATCAAATATGACTGCAGTTTTGTCCCCTGAGGTGGACCCAGGCAACTGAAGTTTGCTCACCCTCTTTATCTTTGGAATGTGCACTGCACTCGCCTTCCCCATGCTGGAAGCTGCACGAGGCCACAGCCTCCTTGAGATAGTAATGTGGTGCTAAGACCATCTGGACTGTCTGTGCACCGGGTCCAGTTTAGGCATCTAAAGAGACCTTTAAAATTTGGCGGGTGGGTGTGGAAATCTGTTAGTCTTCCAGTCACCTAAGAAAGCATACCTAAGTAAATTCCCTTGCTTATTAAACCTGCCACCGGCCAATCTCAAGTGATCTGCCATCCTCTTTTGTCTCTCCTTAGTGTCTGGGTGGGCTTCCCAGGTGGTACCAGTGGTAAAGAACCCTCCAGCTAATGCAGAAGACTTCAGAGACATGGGATTGATGCCTGGGTTAGTAAGACCCTCTGGAAGAGGGCATGGCAATCTACTCCATTATTATTGCCTGGAGAATCCCTTCGACAGACGAGCCTGGTGGGCTACCATCCATAGGGTTACAAACAATCAGACATGAGTGTATCGACTTAGCACACACAAGCATACATGCTATCTAGGGACTGGGGTCAGCTTCAGATTCCACACAGGAAGCTCTTGAGGAGACTGTGACCCAAAAATATTAACTCAGATAGAAGGCATACAGAACCTTGTGCAGCTAAGTGTCTGAGGATGATGTGTGATCAGAAACGCTTGGGCTTCTGGGGGTGACTGAGGTAAACAGGGATGGTGAGCATGAGCATAATGGGGTTCATTAAGAAGGGGACTCCTGAATTCTTCTGCAGTGGACCACTACTGTAATTGGTGATAAAATGAAGCTGTTCTTTCCTAGATTTCATGTTGTCTAGTCCACAAAAAGGATACTGTAGTTGGTCCAAGGCCTGCTGATTGATGGCTCCTATGCTGTTGTATACAAAGGTGCTGCTCAGGAGAACCGCCAGGGCAAAGATCCAGGAGTCATTCTGGTTGTCTCCCTAGAAGTCATTGGAGAAGCCACACCAAGTAACTAAGAGCACACGATTCCAGTTCAGATGGACAGACTCTGACCCCGCTGTCTCTATCTGGAAATACATTAATCATTTCCCTATGCAAAGTTTTATCCATCTGTATATGACTTTAAAAACATAAAATCAACGGTGTAGTGAAATTTATATAAGACTTTATATAACTGCATATGAGAGTGTAAAGCAAATAAGCACTTGATCATGCAGTAGAATTCAAACCTATCTCCTGACCTGAGATTATGACCTTCTATTCCCATGACATGTCATCATGAAGCACCTTTTAAACAGTAGTTAATATGTACCCCTTTAACAAGAGTTTTCTAAGACTTCTAAGAATAGTAATGTATGCTCCTTTATGAACAAAGCTGTTCTATCAGGTCTCATATTCTGCTTTTCTCATTAATCGTATAGCTATGGATAACACTATTTCCACCATCTTTCTGGATTCCCACTCTGACAAGTCAGACATGTTTATAAACTTTCTGGTTAGGTTTAGATGCAACTTCAGTAGATTTATTAGAATGTTTTCCACATATGAACGGAAAATGACTTAAAAATCATTAGTCATTATTTTATGAGTTACAAAAATATCAGTGGGTCTTACTGACCACTCTCAATGCTTATATGTGTGGTCAAGTTATGCAACAATTCTTAAATTGGCCCATTATTCTCAGACTTAGTGTTTAGTGCTCTCACGTAAAGCTCACTTTGGATTGCTTCAAATTGCATTTGAGGTCAAATCTTGAGCACAAACAAGTAAATAAAAGAAAAAGATAATACATCAATCGTATATATTTGAACCACAGTTCAAAGCATGGGAAGTGTGAGTGCAAGAAGGGCTACTGACTTGACATAAACAGGATTAGAAGATTTATTTCTTTACCTTCTCCACATCCCCCAGGCCCTCAGTATCAAGCAGAACCAGAGTGTGGTCTTGCTTCTTGGGATGAGGCATGCACCACATCCAGACGCCCTTCGTGTGAGACTGCACCGTGGAGCCCAGAGAGAAGCCTGCAAGGGGGCATGGGGAAAAGAGAGGATGGATTTTTAATAGCAGGTGCACTGGATCTGGAAATTGAGACATTAAGTAGTAAAGTCAAGGTTTAAAGAAATAAATGAAAGCATAATCAATATTGATTATGAGAAAAAGAGAGAATTTAGAACATTCAGTACAAACTGAAATTTTTGTATTAGCTTAGAGATCACTATAAGCTTGATGTTAGTCCACATACATTTTAGTAAATGTTTTATTGTTTATTATTATCTATGTTAGTTTTATTTATAACTACTGTACTCCTTTCAGAAAGACACGTTTATACTTTAAAGAGGAAGTTAAGGCAAAGTGGGAAGAGTCGACTCTTATCCTCCAGCACAGAATGAATGTTAGAAGCCCATCACTGAAATGAAACTTAGCCTTCACTATCCCTCCCAGGTCTCTCTCTTCCTCTCCTCACATCGCCAGGCTGCACGCTGGGAGTGTGGGTGGACAGAGGGACTTGGCTGAGTTCTGCCCTTGTCACTCACCCTTTTTCTTCCTGGCCAGGTTGTTCATCAGGTAGGACTTGCCTGTGCGGTATGGGCCCACGATAGCCACCACCACGACAGGCTGCCGGATGGCAGACAGGATCTTCAGGGCTTCTGGATTAGGTATCAGTCGCCCACTGATGTTCTCAATGAGGCACTTTGGGGCTGACATGTGGATCTCTGAGGCCATGTTCTGGGTGTCCCCTGATCTTGAAGGGAAAAGATGGCATGGAAACCAACATTTAGTCAGAGAGCTGAGTGAGAACTTTACAGTTAGGACCAACATTTGGTTTTCTCCTTGAACGTTGTTCCTTATGTGTTTTTAAAAGCCCAATGGCCCCTTTAAGCTTGTCCTGTAGATTAGCCCACGGGTTCCCTTTAAAAATAACTTTATTTTGAAGGAGCTTACCCTTACACAAAATCATACATTGGACACAGAGAACTTCTATATGCCATTTCCCCAGCTACCCTATTATTAATATCTTATGTAACCACAGACAGTGATTGAAACAGGACTTTTATATTGAAACAATACTATTAACTAAGCTACACGCTTTCCCCCATGTCACCCGTTTTGCTTTTGTCCAGCTGTTTTTGTCCTAGCTTTCCTTTTGCTCCTAGTGTCCTTTTTGATCCAGGATGCAATTCAGGATCCTTTGACACATTCACTCACTGCCTTTGCTTAGTCTTCTCTCATCATTGGCAGTTCTTTAACATTGTCATTCTAGAAGAGGATTGGCCTGTCATTTTGCAAAATATCCCTCTGTTTGGGTTTTCTTATGGTTCTTTTTTTGATCCAGGATGCAATTCAGGATCCTTTGACACATTCACTCACTGCCTTTGCTTAGTCTTCTCTCATCATTGGCAGTTCTTTAACATTGTCATTCTAGAAGAGGATTGGCCTGTCATTTTGCAAAATATCCCTCTGTTTGGGTTTTCTTATGGTTCTTCATAATTAGATTGAGGTTACGTTTTTTCTTTTTTCTGACTAGAATGCCATGGTTGTGATGTTCTGCCAGTCTCGGTGTATCCTATCAAAGGTTTCATAATGTCTGTAGAACATACTCTGGTGCTGGGATGTTAATTCTGCTCGCTTGGTTTAGGTGTTTGTCTGCCAGGTTTCTCCACTGTAAAGTTATAGCTACCTCCTTGTAATTAAAAAAGTTAACATGGGCAGAGATATTTTTGAGACTGCAGATATATTCTCCTCAAAGTTCATATCGTTTTTTTCAGTGATGACTTTAACATCCACTAATATTGATTCTTGCTTGTAACAGTTATTATTGTGGTGCTTGACTGTAGGTCATTTGTACTTCACCATTCCTTCAACATTAGCTGAGGTTCTACTTCAAACAAGCCATCCTTTCTTCTCTATTTTTCCCCCTCATTTAATTATTTACTTGTATCAGTATAGACTCATCGATATTTATTTTATTATGTGGGGTTTAGTACTTTACTATCATTCCCTTGTGGCTCAGAAGTAAAGAATCTGCCTGCCAAGAAGGAAAGGCAGGTTAAAACACTGGGTTGGAAAGATCCAGGAGAAGGAAATGGTAACCTACTCCAGTATTCTTGCCTGGAAAATTCCATGGACAGAGTAACCTGGTGGGCTGTAGTCCATGGGGTCATAGAAGGTCAGAGACAACTGAGTGACTAAGCAACAACAAACAAATTATTATTTACTTATTGCTTAATTTGCCCCAGATTTGTTCTTTGAGAGCTTCTTCACCCTGGCTCCTGGGCCGTTTGGCCATGCTTCCGTCATATTCTAAGCACTCTTTTACTTTGTGGCACCACAAGGTATTCCTGGTCCATCTTGTACTTTGCCTGAGTCAGCTCTAGCTTTGGCCATTTCTCCCAGAAACCCTGATTCCTTCTTTGGATAACAGAACTTTGATGCCAGGATATAACACTAGACGTGACCTTATTTCTAGGTCCCCTCAGTGGGCCAAACTCAGATACATGTATGCATACTAGCACATGTAGATACATCTGTATTTCTGTCTTTCTGTATACAGCCTTAACTTCCTGCTGATGTTTTTAATTGGAGGATAATTGCTTTACAATGCTGTGTTGATTTCTGCTATATAACAGCATGAATTATTCATAAGCACCTAGATATCCCCTCCCTCTTGACCCTCGCTCTCACCCCACCATCCCACCACTCTAGGTTGTCATAGAGTGCCAGGCTGGATTCCCTATGTTATATACTGCTCATGTTTCCTGTTGCAGTTCAACACAAGAATTACTCAAGCTTTACCTTTCAACTCCATTCTCTATGAAAGCCATAGCTGCTATTATCATAAATTTGCTTATGTGCTCAGTCCTAGTATATGTATAGTTTCAAAGTTGCTAATCCATATCATGGTGATAAATAGATTTACTAATTAAAGTGCATTATTAAGACACAGTTGTTTTTGTCTTTAACCTAATATATATAGTCAAAACACTGTATTCTGAAATTCTTAGGTTAGTTCTTTCCTTCCTCGTCCTCTTGAGCTGTTAGTTTATTCATTTGCAACACAGTCAGTTTCCTTTGTTACTATTTGAGCTTCATTGAGGACTCCCCCACTTCTTGGTTGGGCTTCTGAGGTAGCTCAGAATCCGCCTGTCATGCGGGAGACCTGGGTTCAGTCCCTGGGTTGGGAAGATCCTCCAGAGAAAGAAAGGGCTACCCACTCCAGTATTCTTGCTTGGAGAATTCCATGGACAGAGGAGTCTGGCAAGCTACAGTCCATAAGGTTGCAAAGAGTCGGACATGACTGAGTGACTAACATTTTCACTTATTTCACATCTTGGTTAATATTAGTATGTGATTATTTTTTGAGTACGTGAAACATTTTGTAGTTGTGAGAGTCAGAGCTTTCCAAAAAGGTAGACTCAGAGAAATGTCACTTTTTCTTCATCTGACCACTCCATTCCTGTTCCACCCTTCTATTCTTGAAAGCTCAGTGGTGTCCGACTCTGTGCGACCCCATGTAGCCCACCAGACTCCTCTGCCCGTGGGATTTCTATCCTTACTACCTCATAATCACCCATTTTCTGAGAATAAACCAATCTAATTAGTTTCTGGTTGATACTTCCATAAATCAGATATATTTTCCTATTCACATTTTTAATAAGAAAGATCACATTTTACAAATATATGGAAATCACTCTATATCACTTCATAGAAAGCTTTTTCATTCTTTTGGATGGGTGTCTATCCATTAACTGTATATACTGTAGTTTACTTAACCACTCCTATGTGTGGACACTCAGATTGCTTCCAGTGTTTTTCAGTTACAGTGCTTCTGTGAATAACCCTGCTTTCATATTGTTGCAGCTGTTTCTTCAGAATAGATTCGGAGGAATGAGGTTGCTCTGTCAAAAGGCAAGAGTGTATACTTTTGTTGCTTATTGCCAAATTCTTTTCCAGGAGAAGGGTATACCAGACCGCATTTCCACTGGCTCAGCTTGTATCTCATTTCCATAGCATGGAGATTTTTTTCCTTGTGTCTCACATCTGACTTCATTACAGAATTCCTTTCAAAGCTTTTCACCTTCAAATTTTGATCTTTGGACAGGACACCCTGAGCTGTCTCACCTCAGGCATATGTATCAGGCAGCCTGCATCTGGGGAATATTGTGTCAAACATTTATAGAATGTGAAACACAGGCCATCGTAACCCAGTCTTGGACCTGGTTTCTCCCAAGTTTGTTCCTGGGCAAGCTCTGGATCAGCTGAGACTCAAGGTGCCCAGTGGCTTCCTCTTCTCAGGGACAGACAACTCCTGAGAGGCCACAGACCACCCTGTCTAGCAACTCACTGCTTCTTAACCATTGATCTGCATCTGAATTCATGTGCTCTCACCCAGGACTGATAACTCTAATCTGCATCTCACTCTTCATGACAAATTGCAATTGCAATGGAGTAATCATAGTTCAGACATACAGAACTAGAGTTGAGTGCCATTAAGAATTTAGTCTAAGGCATATCTTAGCACCATGAAGAGCTTTTGAAATTTTGTTAACACTCTGAATTCACTCAATTATGTTACCAAATTTTGACCTCCTTATGTTTGAAGATTGATTCTTTCTTATAGCCGTATATATCAACTGGCATATTGCTTTTAAATACCTCAGGTAATGAAGCTGCTGTTATGAAATATGATCTTATAAATGATCATATTTCCTCTCTGAACTCTGTTCTACATAAACTATTCATTTGCATGATATTTTCATGACCTCTTTAACCAGAACTTGATGATTTGATAATTTTATAGCATTAAGAGAAGTTGAAGTTTTCTTTTACTAGTGCCCTACTTACCTAGTTAACTTCAGTGTCTCAGTCCCTGTAATTGGAAGTGATCATGATAAAACTTTTATTAACTTTTTGAGATATCAACAAAGACAGACTAAGGGATGCTGGTTTTTACTCTTATCCTATAAGAAAGCATGATTGCTTCTATTATACTTGATTACTTCTGACTTCTGGGTGAAGACTGGAATCTTACATGATGCCAGTCTTGCCACCTATCTGGCTTCTCATTTCTCTAGGGATGGCTTTAAAAAAAAAAGGCTTTTCCCCCCCTATGATATACTGTACTCATTTCCTTTTACAACAGTGGCCCACCAGGACTGCTGGCAAGAAGATGGTATGATTTTAACATGAGGCATAGCATTTTTATAAAATGAGAATCAGTCAGTTACTAACCAGAAAAGGTGGCTGCACAAAGATTTTATAAGCTCCCAAATTACAATAACCTGTAGCCTTTTTTTGTAGACCCCAAGTTTTAGCACTTGGAAAGTTTGCAGTGAAGACAGAAGTGAACTCCAAGCTTTAGTGAGTTTTATCAAAAATAAGAACACTTTAATAAAGTATCAAGAAAGAATCTTGAAGCATTCCTGGCTCTCAGTTTAGACTCTGCCTCTGCTGGAACCTAATTCAACACAGAGCTCAGCAGTGGGCACTTAGAGGACACCCTGCTGCCCACCATCAGACTTTCATCTGAACTCATGACAGGTCAGGCTCTGTGCAGCCTGTCTTGGTATGATTGCTTTAGAGAAAGTGTGCTGCCTCCTGTAAATCTCTTCCCACTCAGCCTCAGTCTTACTCGGTGGAGAGATTCTGTGGAGGAGAGCAGAAATCTGCCTCAACTGGAAGGGTAGAAGAGCTTGTCCTCTTCGTGTCTCTTCTGAGTTTGGTTTCTCTTTTCTCTCTCACTGGCAGTTTGATCTTTATTTTATCCCTCCAATCTCCTGGGGCTTCTCAGATTTTCCTCAGACACACAATGATAAGAAAGCAAAGCTATCAGGCAATGTCTGCAAAGAAATAGCTCTGAAACTGAAAGTAGAATCTAAGGCTACAAAAGAATTCCAAGAGCTGTGCTAGTGAGAGAGCGTGGCATGACTTCTCAACCGGAAACTTTAAATTTTATAGTTAGAAAATGTCTTAGAGACTGCTGAAAAGAAAAAATGAGAGAAAGATCCATTGGCTCAATTAAAATAATGCTGTTTATTTCTTGTTTGGAGACAGTTTGAAAAGTATTAGGACGAGAAAACCTAATATAATGATTTTCTAGGTCCAATTACATTCAGTCACAATGTAGCTGGTTACTCGTGCTTAGTAAGTGAGAACTGTAAGTTCTCCAGGAGAATGACTGTGTCATACATTTTTTTTTTAATTCTCCATACTTAATTCTAGTACTGGCAATTAGTGCTTAATAAGTAATAAAAAAATGAGGTTATATTCCATCTTTTGCACACTTGATTCATACCCAGTGACAACTTCTATACATTCATTATCTCCTCTTAATCTTATACCACAATATTTTTACCACAATATTATTTACTTTTACCACAATATTAAATAGATTTAATAATGTGCTAAAATCACAAGTTAGTAAGTATGACTGAACCCCAAAAGTCTTTCTCCAGAACCCATGCTGTCAACCACCTCACTTAATACCTCTGTCATTGCCAAGTGACAAAAATAATAATAATGTTTCTTATTTTTCAGTTGCTTCCTAGGCCAAACTCTTCACATATTATTACCTATTACATATAATAATTAGGCAGCTTGAGTTTGTAGTCCCTGGGCTCTTTGGGGCTGCCTTTGTGGCTCAGCTGGTGAAGAATCTGCCTGCAATGCAACAGACCTGGATTTGATCCCTGGGTTTGGAAGATTCTCTAGAGAAGGGAAAGGCGACCTACTCCAATACTGTGGCCTGGGGAACTCCATGAACTATATAGTCCATGGGGTCCCAAAGAGTCAGACACAACTGAGTGACTTTCACTTTCACTTTCTTTCACTCGAGCTCTTTTGATGGAGGACTTCCTTGGGACTTTGACTTATTCTTTTCATGGCCTTCCAGCTGTTTAAAGGCCTCTGTGCTCTACATCTGGAGGTCTAAGCCAGGATTCCCCAAAGGTCATGAGCTCTGGACAGTGAGCTCTGGAATGTTCCTTGATAAAAATATTTCAAGGCCAAATAAGTTTGAGAACTATCGTGTTCCCCTGTTAGAGCTTTCCCAGTAATAGAAAAGGGCAGAGGGAGCAAGGGAGGGAGGGAGGGAGGACGGTTCTATGACTTATTTCTCGGGTAACCCTTTTTCCGCTTCAAGCAACTGATGTTTCTGTATACTGCTCTGTGTTGACTCATATAATCTTGTCTCAATGTCAATCCATTTTTTGAGTTTGAGTTAAATTCTTTGAGTGGTTTCATTGCTCTTTTCACACTACCAAGGTCTCGCTTATTAATCTGACTGTAGGCACCTAGGAAGAGCAATTTTTCTTCTCTGTCTTTGAAAGTGCCAAACAAAATTCTTAGCACATAGATGATGCACAAACACTTTTGATATAACAACAGATGACTGAAAAACAGTGACACCTAAAAGTAATCAAATCCATACTACGCACCAAAGTTTGTTCCATGCATTTGGTATTAGTCTTAGAAAGAGGAGATGTAGAAATATGACCAAAGTACTAGATCTGTCCCCACTTTACAGATGATGAAACCTGAGGCTCTCAAAGACTGTGAATTGTGAGAAGTCCTAGACTGCTGCTACTAAGTCACTTCAGTTGTGTCCGACTCTGTGTGACCCCATAGATGGCAGACCACCAGGCTCCCCCATCCCTGGGATTCTCCAGGCAAGAACACTGGAGTGGTTTGCCACTTCCTTCTCCAAAGCATGAAAGTGAAAAGTGAAGTAAACGTGAATTTGGACCTGAATTTGAAGCCATCTAGCTCTGACTTTGAAGCCAATGCTCTATTAATGTATAGTTTAAGGCTCATAACAATATTTTAGATATGTGGTACTTATTATCCTCATATTTAATGAGGAAAAAGAGTCAGAGAGTAAGAAATATGTCAGCCTAAATACTCTTCTGTACTTTAAAATATACCCTTCATATGCTGGGTACAGTGTTCTATGGACAGTCAATAGATATTCAATAGAACCTAATAGGGTTCAATGGAATTCCTTTCTTTGGTCTCATTCCATTCTGTGTCTCCAAATTTCCATCCAGCAATATATACAAATAAATAGTAATATAACATAAACATGAATAAAACTAATCTTCACCTGAAAAATTACCTTCTATTTAGTTGAAGAGAGTTAAATATTAAACTCCTAAATGGCAAAGATTAGAATCAGTGAGAATAAGAAGAGCAAGTGTGGACAGAACAAATTGGAATGCTAACGCTCTGCTGGATGCTCACTTAAAATATTATCTCAGACTTATGCCTCAACTGAGAGCTTGAGGACCAGCCAGTAATCATTTAAAACTGGCAGAAATGACAATTTTTAAATGAATGGTCCTAGGCCAGTGAATATCCACAAGGAAAAATGAGAAAATGACTCTCATGTCGTACCATACACAAAAAGTTATTACAGAAAGATTGTAGAATTCAATATAAAAGGGAAAACAATAGCCTCTGGAAAATAGCATGAAAGAATAGTTTCAAGTATTTGAGGATAGGAAAGGTATTTTTAGGGCATAAAATGTGTGAAAAAGTTGTAAGGATTAACAAATCTGACTATATAAAAATTAAGATATATAATAAATATATAACTAAATAACTAACTAAATAAATAATATATAATAATATATATAAAAAAGAAAAAAGTAAACTGCATTGAGAAGACATATGAGATGAATAACCATATATAAACATATAAATAACATCTAGAAAGATAGATACTCAATAGAAAATTGTCAGCTCTACAGAAAGAAGATATCCAAATGATCACATTTGAAAAAGATATAATAGCATAAATCATAAGATAAATCAAGTTAACATCACTAGGATATTGTAGCACACACGTAGTACAATAGCCTAAATGGACAATACTGATAAATGGAAGGATAGACTAAGACACGGATCTACTAGAGTTCTCAAGTTCCTGAGTAATCTAGTGCAACCACTCAGGTAGGCTTGGTATTGATTTTGGTGGCACCAGAAGTCAAGTACTTCTGCCCTGTGTCCCCTCCACATTAAGTTCATGTTTAGCCATGTGACTTGACAATGATATGTCAGCAAACATGACCCAGGGCTGAGAAGCATTCTTGCAACTTTCATTTCCTATTAATATAAGTGAAATTGAACGTGAAAGTAGGACAGGGCTGAAATAGAATTAATGCTGAGAAATCACCTGTTGCTTCTCTAGACCAATGAAATCTATTGCTGGTATCAGGCACCAAGAACTAATTCCAGAAACGGTTTAGTCTTCCTGTGAATTACATGCAACTAGAGTGTGCTTATAAACTGGAAAAAGTTCATTTCCCTATCCCCTTTTCAGAGGTTCTCTTTTCTTCAGAAACTAAGTTTCTTTTCTCTAAACTTCTAAATGTAGATAAAATCTAGGGTCAAAATAAAATTACTGGCAGCTTTACCACTCAGAGAAGTCTCCAAGTGTCTAGGCTTCACCCCTATTGAAAAATGACCACCCAGAAAGCTAAAGCGTTAGGCACCCTAACACTTTGGGAGCTTAACCTAGGTTCAGTCTTGGCTAAAGCTATTTCTACTTAGGGAGATAAGAAAAGTTTTATATTATTCTTTCAGATGAGAGAAATTCACTGGTAGCTACCTCAATTGTCCAGTGAGATTAGGGTGAACTCTGTAAAGGAAGACATGGGAAGTTCTGGATGTCATAGCAAAGGTGCTGCCCTGTACTCACTGGAAAACAGGATACTGTGGACCCAGGGAAACATGTCACATACCAACTAAAACAGAGCAAAAGAATCTTACCTGTTTGGCTATAGAAAAAGTGCAACATTTCATGCTACTTACTAGTCACTTTCAGTCTGCGTATGTACATGTACTTAATTCTTTTTACCCTAAAACGAGATAGTCTTTCTTTTGTCCCGTTTCTTGTAATGTAGTGGTTATCACGTTCGCCTCATTTTCAAAAATTTTTAAATGTGAATCCAAACAGAAGATTTCAATGGTAAATTAAATGGAAGATTTTGTTCATGAGGGTGATTGTATGTTGATAAGTCACTGTCATATCAGTATTTTTAATGAGCTACTTTGATAACACTTTCCAGTTTTCAAAAGGAAACAGATTTTATCTCATACATCTCACTGTTGACATATACGGCCAGGGTTTTTTGTGACTGGCCAAAAAAATCACTGGATGCATTAGGATCATCTTTCTCTTTGCTGATGTTAACTGTGTTAACTAGGCACACAGTTATATTGTGGGGATCTTGACATTCCCCCTTCTGAATGCAAAATAACCTGATGAAAACTCTTGATCTGTTTAGACTGGAAACTCTAATTCATCCCGTCTCTTCCCTGACACGTGTCAGGCCCAGAGTGCCTCATTGAGAACACTAATGGGCAACTGCTGGTTGATCCAGAAGCCCTGAAGATCCTGTCTGCCATTGGGCAGCCTGTTGTGGTGGTGGCTATCGTGGGCCTCCACCGCACAGGCAAGTCCTACCTGATGAACAAGCTGGCTGGGAAGAACAAGGGTGAGTGACAGGGGCAGAGCCCAGCCAAGTCCCTTCTGTGGACCCACACCTCCAGCGTGCAGCACAGTGATGTGAGGAGAGGAAGTGAGAGGCCTGGGAGGGACAGTGAGGGCTGACTTCAGTCCACAGCTATGTTCTTATCGTCACTACGACCTGCATCAGATCGCAGCTCTCTGCACTTTGTCTTAGTTTCTTTTTCAAAAGCACAATTTTTTCCTTTCCTAGAAAGACAAATGTGGTAATAAAAAATAAATGATGTATATAATAATAAACCACAAGACATTTACAAATATATTCATGTAGTGGGAGCATTTCTATTGATCTTTAAGATTTAAAACATTTTTAATCTGTATTGGTTATTCTTATTTCTTTTCTTATTGTTAACTGCTGGTAAGTTATACATGAGCTTCCCCAATAGCTCAGCAGTTAAAGAATCTGCCTGCAATGCAGAGATGCCAGAGACCCAGGTTTGACCCCTGGGTAGGGAAGACGCCTGGAGGAGGGCCTGGCACCCATTCCAGTATCCTTGCTGGGTAAATCTCATGCTCAGGGGAACCTGGTGGGTTACAGTCCATGGAGTTGCAAAGAGTCAGACACAGCTAAAGCAATTGCCCATGCCCTCATGCAGGATACACATACATAAAGTTTGCCACAAAATTTACCATTGTAACATTTTTAAAAATTCTGTGGTATTAAGTAAATTCACACTGTTGTGTAAACATCACTAACATCCATCTCTGTAAATTTCTCCCAACAGGAATTCTATACCCCAATAAACAAAAATGCCCCCGCCTTTGACAACCACAATTCTATATTATCTATAAACTTGACCAGTCTTGGAATCTCATGTAAAGAATCATATACTATTTGTCCTTTAGTGATAGGTTTATTTCACTGAGTATGATGTCTTCAAGGTCCAACAATGTACCATGTATCAAATTCTCTTCCTTTTTAAGGCTGAGTAATTGTATGTGATACCTGTTTGCTTATCCAGTCATCTAGTTTATGGACATTTGGACTGTTTCCTCATTTTGGCTACTGTGAATAATGTTACTAAGAACATGGGTGTTCAAATATCTGTTCTGTCCCTGCTTTCACGTCTTTTGGGTCTACACCAAGAAGTGGAATTGCTGGATCATATGATAATTCTATGCTAAGCTTTTTAAAGAAATCACCATATTATTTTCCACAGAAACTCTACCATTTTACATTCCCACCAGAAACACACAATGGTTCTAATTTCTCCACATTTTTGCCAACATTTGTTATAGTTCTTTTGATAATGGCCATCCTAATGAGTATGGAGTAGTATCTCATTGTGGTTTTTTAAAGTAAAAAAATTTTTAATATTATCAAATTCATTCAGTGTCAAATTTTCCAACTTCATTATAAATATCAATTAATTTTCAGGATTCACATAAGCTGTATGCTATGTTTTGTTGCCCTTTTTTTGAAGCACAGTTGATTTACAATATTGTGTTAGTTTTAAGCATACAGCAAAGTAATTCAGCTGTATATACATATATATTTTTTCAGGTTATTTTCCATTATAGGTTGTTTTACTACTTTGTGGCTTTGCTTTGTACTTCCCTAATGACTAGTAATTTTGAGTATCTTTTCATGTATTCATTGGTCTTTTGAATAATTTCTCAGGAGAAATGTCTACCAAGTCATTTGCTCATTTTTTAAGTGGTTGACCTTTAATTTATTTGTGTTAAATTGTAAGACTTATTTATATATTCTGCATATTAACCATTTATCAGATTTATGACTAGCAAATATTTCCTCCCAATTTGTGTGTTATCTATTGAACTCTAATGGCACCCCACTCCAGTACTCTTGCCTGGAAAATCCCATGTTCAGAGGAGCCTGGTAGGCTACAGTCCATGAGATCACTAAGAGTTTTCAATTAATTTTCAGGATTCACATAAGCTGTATGCTATGTTTTGTTGCCCTTTTTTTGAGGTACAGTTGATTTACAATGTGTTAGTTTTAAGCAGACAGCAAAGTGATTCAGCTGTATATACATATATATTTTTTCAGGTTATTTTCCATTATAGGTTGTTTTAGTACATTGTGGTTTTGCTTTGTACTTCCCTAATGACTGCTAATGTTGAGGATCTTTTCATGTATTCATTGGTCTTTTGAATAATTTCTCAGGAGAAATGTCTACCAATCATTTGCTTATTTTTTAATTGGGTTGACCTTTAATTTATCTGTGTTAAATTGTAAGACTTATTTATATATTCTGCATGTCAATCCTTTATCAGATTTATGACTAGGAAATATTTCCTCCCAATTAGTGTGTTATCTATTTAAATCTCAATAGTGTCCTTTGATTGAAGAAGGCAATGGCATCCCACTCCAGTACTCTTGCCGGGAAAATCCCATGGGTGGAGGAGCCTGGTAGGCTGCTGTCCATGGGGTCACGAAGAGTCGAACACGACTGAATGACTTCACTTTCACTTTTCACTTTCATGCATTGGAGAAGGAAATGGCAACCCACTCCAGTGCTCTTGCCGGGAGAATCCCAGGGACGGGGGAGCCTGGTGGGCTGCCATCTATGAGGTTGCACAGAGTTGGACATGACTAAAGCGACTTAGCAGCAGCAGCAGCAGCAGCAGTGTCCTTTGATACATAAGTGTTTTAATTTGGATAAAGTCCAACTTTTATATTTTTATTGGTATTTATATTCTGGGTATTATTTCCAAGAAATCTTTGCTAAATGCAATATTGTTGGAGCCTGGTGGGCTGCCATCTATGAGGTTGCACAGAGTTGGACATGACTAAAGCGACTTAGCAGCAGCAGCAGCAGCAGCAGTGTCCTTTGATACATAAGTGTTTTAATTTGGATAAAGTCCAACTTTTATATTTTTATTGGTATTTATATTCTGGGTATTATTTCCAAGAAATCTTTGCTAAATGCAATATTGTGAAGCTTTTCTCCTGTATTTTCTTTTATGACCTTCATAGTTTTATTAATAGCTCTTAAGGTCTTTGATCCATTTGGGTTAATTTTTGTAGAAGGAAAGATTTCTCTCTTTCATTGTTGAATATTATGTTGGCTGTGGTTTTTTTTATATGACTTCTATTATGTGGAGATTTTCCTTAAATTTCTAGTTTGTTGATTGTTTTCCTCATGAAAAGGGTTTGCATCTTTTTAAGTATTTGATGTTCTAATTTCCCTGTTTCTCTGATTATAAGTAATATTAATACATGTTGTGGTTTCAGTTCCCCTAAACTTGATTTTGTTAACTTTCATCCCAACTTCCAGAACCACCTGATGTTAGAACTTCACCCTCTCTTTTCCCCATGCCCTCTTGCAGGCTTCTCTCTGGGCTCCAAAGTGCAGTCTCACACGAAGGGCATCTGGATGTGGTGTGTGCCTCATCCTAAGAAGCCAGACCTAACATCATGGAGAGATGGGTTTGGAGTTATAAATTTGGTGGTGAGAATTAGAAGTTTTCTTCAGTAGGGGGGTTAGGCTCTTCCTTAACATGACCCTAGAGGAGGAGGATCAGCAGCCTGCATTATCACTGCTTCCAAGCAAATGTCCTGAACAACACTCTGTGGTTCTATCTGCCAGGCGGTTCATCAGGTAGGACTTTCTGGTCCGATAGAGCCCTGCAATGCCCACCACCAGCACAGGCTGAGATATCTGCTCAAGAATCATCAATGCTCTGGGATTTACTGACAATTGACTGTTCTGGTTTTCCATCAGACAGAAGGGGTCCATTACAATGGATCCAGATGCCATTGGAAGCTGTAACCCAGAGGAACAACTCAGTAAAACACAAGATCCGGAAGTCATCTCTCATGGTGCACATCAGACTTGTGCTTGTAGAAACTGTACATCAATTCTCTATTCTTTGTATGTTTCTAAAAGGTAAGTATTCAGCCTAGTGTGCTAAGGCCTGTACATTACCTCATGGATCCTTAATGAACCCTAAAGCAACCTGTCCATGGTAGGCATGCAGTGAATAGAACGAGATCCCAAAGCACTAATGATGGAGCCTCGAGAATACAAGCATTTGAGGGATATTAGGGGCAGATGGGACATGAAGGGAATGAGTGAGCAGACCATCTCTGGAGTTCCAGAATGATTTGGTCACTCAGTAATTGCACAGATATTTATTGAGAACCTACCTGTGCTGGACACTGTCCTAGGCGCTCGGAAGCAAACAGTGAACAAAATGGAGACAAATCCCTGCCTTGTGGAGCTCTCTTCTAGTGAAGGAGACTGATAATATAGAATGTGAAAAAACTAAATACACATACGTTTATTAGAGATGATAAATGCTAAGAAAGAAGTGAGCAGGGAATGGTGTTTGGCATATTGGGGGTTGAATTTACATAGAGTTTAATCTGGGAGGAACTTGTGGACATAGCCAAAATGAATGTGATCAGTGTTCTCAGTGAGAACAGATGCAGGGAATTGCTGGGATCAGAAACAGGCTGGAGAAGTGACTGTGAGAGAAAAAAACTGAGATAAAGATAGCCATTCTCTTTCAAATGCAACAGGACCATAGCAGTGTAAAGTACCTAAGAAAGTTATACATGTAAAAATTATTTTATTATCTGAAATTATAAGACCTAAAAAAATTGGAGCCTCGAGAATACAAGCATTTGAGGGATATTAGGGGCAGATGGGACATGAAGGGAATGAGTGAGCAGACCATCTCTGGAGTTCCAGAATGATTTGGTCACTCAGTAATTGCACAGATATTTATTGAGAACCTACCTGTGCTGGACACTGTCCTAGGCGCTCGGAAGCAAACAGTGAACAAAATGGAGACAAATCCCTGCCTTGTGGAGCTCTCTTCTAGTGAAGGAGACTGATAATATAGAATGTGAAAAAACTAAATACACATACGTTTATTAGAGATGATAAATGCTAAGAAAGAAGTGAGCAGGGAATGGTGTTTGGCATATTGGGGGTTGAATTTACATAGAGTTTAATCTGGGAGGAACTTGTGGACATAGCCAAAATGAATGTGATCAGTGTTCTCAGTGAGAACAGATGCAGGGAATTGCTGGGATCAGAAACAGGCTGGAGAAGTGACTGTGAGAGAAAAAAACTGAGATAAAGATAGCCATTCTCTTTCAAATGCAACAGGACCATAGCAGTGTAAAGTACCTAAGAAAGTTATACATGTAAAAATTATTTTATTATCTGAAATTATAAGACCTAAAAAAATTATTTGAACTGAGAGGGAAAGCAATGTATATTCTAAGGTCTACCTAGATATGTCAGAGTCTCCCAGCTGGGCCAAGCTCTCCTATAAATTTTTTCATCGACGTGATTGGGTGTTTCATGATCTCAAAAGACAGACCGCAGTCAGAGACCTTCAACTATAATTTTGTTTTCTGAAAGACAATACTAAAGACAAGACCACCACATGTTATCATACTTAAGTAACTGTGTGATGACTGGGAAGATTAATTTCTGTGGACCTCAGGTTTCCCTTCTATAAAATAGTGACACGAAGAGTAAAGTCCATCTGTCATTAGAGTCATTAGACAGGTTAAATATCTCATGATGCTTCAGTTCTGTTCAGTCGCTCAGTCATGTCCTACTCTTTGCAACCCCATGAATCGCAGCATGCCAGGTCTCCCTGTCCATCACCAGCTCCCGGAGTTTACTCAAAATAATGTCCATCGAGTCAGTGTCATCCTCTGTCGTCCCCTTCTGCTCCTGCCCCCAATCCCTCCCAGCACCAGAGTCTTTTCCAATGAGTCAACTCTTCGCATGAGGTGGCCAAAGTATTGGAGTTTCAGCTTTAGCATCAGTCCTTCCAACGAACACCCAGAACTGATGCTTACAAAACTCTTCTTTTTTTAAGCTGTTAACAATGTTGTGATAGTGTCAGGTGAACAGCAAAGGGACTCCGCCATATATACATACATGTATCCATTCTCCCCCAAACTCCCCTCCCATCCCGGCTTCCGCATGACACTGAGCACAGTTCTGTGTGCTATACAGTAGGTCCTTGTTGGTTATCCGTTTCAAATACAGCAGAGTGTATACATCCACCCCAAACTCCCGAACTTTCTCTTCCCCATATCCTTCCCTACTGGCATCCAGAAGTTCATTCTCTATACAGTACTCTTAAAACTAGAGCAAATTCTATATAAGTATTGCTTTACAATTGAGTGTCTCTGAAGACAGGGAGGGTCATTTCTGAATGAAAGTGGAGGCATGACCTGAAACTGTAACACTTCCCTCTCTAATTACAAGCAAGTGGGAGGACACAGCCCGAGAGGAAGAGGAGCAGGCTGGGGAGATCCAGTGGGAACAGCTGAGAGGCAGGCCGGTGGTGAGGGAGAGTCAGGCTGGAGGAGCTCAGAGCTGCCTGGCCGAGTCCAAGTACAGGTTTTGGAGTTGAGCTGCCAGAGTTCAAATCACAGGACTCGTGTCACTTATTTTCTGTTGAGACCCTGAAAATGAACTTAACTCCGTAAGCCACCATTTTCTTATCAATGTTGTAGGAAAAACAATAATTCCTACCCGATTCATTACCGTACAGTTGATAACATATAGACTCTCTGAAATTTAAAAAACTTTTCCTTCATTAACGTAGTGTTTCAACAGAGAACAAGTTAGACAATGTGTTCTAATGTATCAATGCTTTATGTAAGCTGCAAATTGCCAAGAATTGTAAGGTATCTAAAAATCCTTCTGTCAGAAAAAAGCATGAACTTTTTAAAAAACATAATGCCTCTCTAAAATTTATCTTTTTTTTTTTAAATCTAGAGTGGATTGGGAGCAGAGTTGGGAGAATAAAATGATCTTTTACTTCTGTGTTATGTGAGAATTAATACAAGGATGCCCTATTGAATCAGCTGGCCAGAAAGAAGAGCTTGCATATAATACATTTGGAGGTCATTTATAAGAAGAACTGTCATTACAGACCCAAAGGGAAAAATCTTCAACAAGGGAGTCATCAGTGACAGTCCCCAACATCACATCTCCTAGAACTGACTCCCCAATAACTCAGCCAATGGGGACGAGTCATCACCATGAACTCTTATTTTTTTACCAATGGACTTGTTTTGAAAAAATCTTTCCCAACTCCTTCCTTTTCTCCATTAAATAATGTTCTTCTTTGTTAGATTTCCCCACAGCTTTTCTATAGCTTGCTATTCTGGAATTAGACTTCCTTTGCTATTCCTGAATAAACTCACTTTTACTTGAAAAACAACTGCTTAATTTTAAGGTGAGCAGCTATAAACAAGAGGAGTTGTAGATTCCCTTTCTGATACTAAATACTGATAAAACTTTGTATAGCAGCTCTAGAGTTTGCAATTTTTTTTTTCATTCAAAGTATATTGAGGTACCTAAACCAGAAACTTCAAAACTGCCCAAGTAGAATGAAATAGTGTTATTAGATGGTAGAAGATGTTCAATGTTTTTCAAAGGTTATTGTTCAGGAGAGTTATTCAAGGTGAGAGTTCAAATTACAGCAATGGTATTTTCAGCTAATACCACAAGTTATTTGGAGGCAGTAACTGAATAGGCCAGGTATTAAAACGGTAAATGATAAACCAGCACAATTAGACTTTAACATACTATTTATAGTTAATTAGTGAGAAGGAAATTGAATCATTCTGTATAACAGAGTTGTGTAGTATCATTTTATAATGGAGTACAGCTGATTAACAAGGTTGTGATAGTTTCAGGTGGACAGCAAAGGAACTCTGTCATACATATACATGTATCCATTCTCCCCCACACTTCTCTCCAATCTAGGCTGCCCCATAGCATTGAGGAGCGTTCCATGTGCTATACAGTAGGGCCTCATTGGTTAGCCATTTTAAATATTTCAGTGAGTACATGTTTGTCCCAGACTTCTTAACTATCCATTCCTCCCATTCTTCCCCCATGGAATATGAAATATTTTTAATACAAAAATAATCCTGTCTGTGTTTTAAGATTTAAGTAGTCTGTATGTTAAGGGCCTTCTTTTCTCTCTGTTTTTTCCCCAATGCCCAGCAAGCAGTCAGGATGCAGTCAGAGTCAGGGGGATGGGGGCAGGGGGAAGCGACCTCAGCCAGCGCCTCTGTGAAGAGGTAGGCGTTGGGTCATGCATTCCTAGGAAGGACTTCAGCCCCTTTTCCTCAGAAGAGTTAGGATGCACACCTCCTTATTCCATGATGGGCTCCTTTCTGTACTCCTGGCTGGATGCCAGAGGAGAAGCATCCATCCAGGACATGGTGCACAGGCTATTGCCTCCCAGCTGCCTCAGGTCCAAACTGAGATGCTGAGAGGCAGGAGGAAAGCTCCTTGCAGGCTGCTCATCCTTTGCTCCTTCCATGACCCCTTACCTCCCTTCCCGAAGAGTGGGCTCTGTGCTGGGGGGTTTATCGCTCTTTCTAGTCAACCAAAAAGTGTTTATAAGTAAATTTTAGGAGTGTACTTACTTTGTATGTATTCTGCAGCCAGGGAACAATTTCTCAGCTTTCTCTGCTTATTTCTGGAGTCTCTCTTGTATTTGGTTCCGCGAAAAATGCTTCTCTTTAGAAACAGAAAATGGCACAGGATGTTACACCCATCCTGTTATGAACTGGGCTGATAAAAATAGAGGAAATCAAGTATAAACCACATGGCCTTTTTTGGAGAGGTTAGTTGTTACCTTCTTAGATTTTTACCCATTTTAAAAATGTGGTTGCTGCCCTTTCCTTGCTGATTTATGACGGCTTGTTAGATTGAGCCTAAAAAAACTCTCTCTTTGTCTATAACTAGGTGACTGTCCCTTCTCTTTTGCTTTGCTTAAAACTTTGCTAGGAATCAATCCTTATCTTTTAACTCATTTTCCATTTCTTTAAATCAACCAAGTCAATCAAAATTATTTAGATATTTGGATATCAGGCCCTGATTCTTTGGTCATAACTTCTTATTTTTAAACTTTTTTTGATTGAAACTACTGTGACATATACTTCAAGGATTAACCACCCTTACATGAAGTTTTTTTTCATGTGCTTATCAGGAATTGTCAGCTCATTTAACAACTCACCTGAGATCCATCATATCTATAGACGGAAACAACAACTAAATAGTGGAAATGCTAAACAGAGGAGAAGTTCTAGCAAGATCCTTAAATTTTCAGAGAGAAAATTATCTTCCTTTTCCTTTTGTTGATGAAGTATCTCTTTTTTTAATTCATTGGCTTTCCTTTTAAATCCTTCAGGAAACATTTCTTTCTGTATCTATAAAAAGAAGACAATGCCCTGTTGAAAATATCCAACTATCAGAATTTTATATCTAACAACTACAGGAGCTCAGCACCTGTGTCTATTTCTATATGGCCTTAGATGCTTTTTGATGAGTTTGTCTAATCTTTCTAAATGTTTCGATGTGGGTTGGTAGAGTATTCAGAATTTATAGCTTCTCAGGATTGACCTAAATCAGTGACCCCAACCTTTTAGGCACCAGGAACCAATTTCTTGGAAGTCAGTTTTTCCACAGAACAGAGTAGGGGAGAATGGTTTCAGGATGATTCAAGCATATTGTATTTATGTGTACACTATTCCTATTATTATAATATCATGATATATAATGAAATAATTACACAACTCACTATAAAGCAGAATCAGAGGGAGCCCTGAGCTGGTTTTCCCGAAACTAGATGGTTGCATCTGAGGGGATGGGAGACAGTGATCCCGAAGTGTGTTGCTTATGTCCAGTCTACTAGGCAATCTCATTTCAGTTGCTGTTACTGCAAAGAACCCTGCTTCATGAAGACAGGATGTTGAAATGGAAGCAGGCTTTTCAGTGCTTTTGTGGCAACCTCAGGATATTTCAGTTTGACTTTAATCCGGAAAGTATTTGACATTTGAAGCTGCCTCAAACATAGTTTTAAGGCCACTGTCATTTGGGATTTCATGCAAATTCATCCTGTTCTAGCACGGATAAAGTTGATTCATTTGGTTTATTCACAGATGGCTCTCGGATCCTTTCCAGTTTAGGGATCTTTTGTGTTTGGGAAGTGATGTTCAAACTGTTTTGAAAGCTGAGATACGTGTTCACACACTGGTTGAGAGAAAGAAGGCCCTGGCTCCGTCGTTTTCAAAATCTCTGCTAATGTTTGAAACATGTCAAAAATCCCAGTGTTCATTCATCATCTACATACTTACAATTCTGAATCCAGCCATTTTATCTGCTGACTTGAACACAGTTGTCATTCTCCCAGGAAGTTGACTTGACAGATTGAGTTTATTGAATATATCACACAAGGAAGCAAGTTTGCGTCACAACCCAGTCTGTGTCACTGAATCTGCTGCCAATGGTGACCCAATGGTGACTGTGCTTCTAAAAGGAATCTCTGTAGCAGCTCTCCTAACTCATAAACTCTGGCCAGGGACCTACTTTTAGAAAGCTATCCCACTTTTGTATACAAGAGGAGATGCGTGTGCTCTGCATCTGTTTCCTCACAGAGCTGGGCAAACAGACATGAGCTAAGACATGAGCTACTTTAATGTGGTTGACAATTTTAATCACATTGTGCAAAATGTTGTTACGTTCAGGTGACATTTTTCATCTAGCCAGCATTTCTCTGAGAATAATACAGTGCATAGACTCACATTCAGAAGCGAGCTCTTTGACCTGAAGAGTGAGTCAAGAAAGCCATTCAGTCATGGCAGCCGCTCCGTCCATGCACGTACCAACACACAGGCCTGATTCAGGTGTCCTGATATGTAATCATTCAAAGACCTGAATAGTTCTGTGGTTGTGGTGTTGGTTGGCAACAAAATTGCACATCCTCTGAAAAATAGATTTCTCAAAAACAAGATTGTTGCTTTGTTGTCAACATTCATAGACTTGTCAGCCTTGCTTACCACCGTGACTGATTAACCTCTAACAATTGTGCTTCAATGTCCTCTGCTGCTTCATCAGTTCGTCTAGTTATAGTGCTAGCCAACAGATGAACATGTGCCACCTTCAGAACTGCAGCCTCTCCTAAAAGTTCCTGACAAATGTCCTTGGCAGTTGGCAGAATCAACTCTTCACCAATTTTTCTTAGCTCTAGCCTGTGGTTAGCCACTAAGAACGATGCTCTCAGTGCAGACACGTCTGATGAAGTGGTGGCCTTCAATAATTGCTTCTGTTCCGCTTGTTCACATTTTTTTCTTTTGAAAAACTGCTGGTCCTAAAAGTTTGTCTTTAATTGAGGGCTTGGTTTCTATGTGGTGAATCAGTTTTGAAGGTTTCATGGCTTTGATGTGTAGCTGCTCACTACATATTATGCAAAGTGGGTTGGAGAATGTGAACCACCTGTTGCAATGGACCTGTAATTTAAGTAGGACTTTCGGTATTTTCTTTTAAATGCAACTTTCATTTTGTTGGCAGTCTTAGAGTCTTCTGCTGTCTCATCACTGGGCCTTTCCCCCTTTTCAAAGAAGCTCTCCAGTGATTATTTTTTAAATTTATTTTATCTAGCCTTAGCTTGTAAGCTCACCAAAACTGTGACTGAGTCAAGTGAGCAGTGTGGAAAAGAGGCGGGGACAGAAGAAGTAATTAAAATAATCAGTGTGCCATGTATGGACTAAAATAAGTGTTGGATTCTTACTTGAAACCTGCCACCAGATGTACAACTGAAGTACATCAACTCACTTGCCAGTATCGAACCTGCCACTAGATGCAGCTTAATTATCACTTGCCACTCAACGACGGGCAATGGAGAAGGCAATGGCACCGCACTCCAGTGCTCTTGCCTGGAAAACCCCATGGACAGAGGCACCTAGTAGGCTGCAGTCCATGGGGTCACTAAGAGTCAGACTGAGCGACTTCACTTTCCTTTCACTTTCATTCACTGATAGGGTTTTGATATGAGTCTGCCAGCAATTGATTTATGATGGCTCTGTGCAGTCAAACCTCTCTGCTAATGATAATCTGAATTTGCAGTCATTCCCCAGCATCACTGCCTCAGCTCAAGTTCAGATCATCAGGCATTAGATTCTCATAAGGAACATGCAACCTAGATCCCTCGCGTGCACAGTTCACAGTAGGGTTCAGGCACCTCTGAGTCTAATGCCACCACTGATCTGACAGGAGGCAGAGTTCAGGCAGTAATGTGAGTGATGGGGAGTGGCTCTAAATACAGATGCGGCTTTGCTCACTTGCTCACCACTCACCTCCTGCTGTGTGGCCCAGTTGCTAATAGGCCATAGCCTGCTACTAGTCTCTGCCTGTGGGCTGTGGACCCAAGCTCTACACCATCTCCCTGGGCAGGGAGGATCTGTGCCTCAGTCAGGCCTTAAAGCTATACCAGTAATGCATTCCAGCCCTAAGAATGCACTCTGTAGGAAATATAGGTGAATTCTGATTATTTCTGAGTTCTCCTGAGATAAAATGACCACACTCATGTCACAAAAAATATCTGCTGACCCTCCTTAGGACACTGACTATCAAACTCTAGATCTGAACCAAGAATGTATTTACTCTAGGTGTGTAAAATGAATCAGACAGGTCTGGAAGCAAATATAGCGAGTTTTAGAGCTTCAGCATCCCATATATCATACAAGGCACAATGTGATATCTTCAAGAGCGGATGGAACTATTCCCCGTCTCTGATGGTTGTACCAAAAATTCTAACGACTCTAACATTGAAGTCCTATTCATGTTGGGGTAAATATGACAATGTAATCACCACAAACAGCAGTTTAGAAGCCTGGGCCATGTTATTTTCCCTTCCAAATCCTAACACTATAGAAGGTGCTGAGTCTTACAGAGGTGAGTTTTCAGCATGATCCACATCTCTTTAATGTTTACATGAAACATATGTCTTTGGATTTCTCTCTGGGATCTGACTTAAGGCTGAAGTTCTGTCCCTTTATTGTTGACAAACTAGCATTTTGTCCACCTGACTCTCAGTTCAGTTCAGTTCAGTCATTCAGTCATGCCCAACTCTTTGCAACCACATGAACCGCAGCATGCCAGGCCTCTGTCCATCACCAACTCCGGAGTCCACCCAAACCCATATCTACTGAGTCGGTGATGCCATCAACTATTTCATTCTCTGTCATCCCCTTCTTCTCCTGCTCTCAGTCTTTCCCAGCAACAAGGTCTTTTAGAATGAATCAGTTCTTCACGTCAGTAGGCCAAAGTATTGGACTTTCAGCTTCAACATCACTCCTTTTTCATCCTCTGTCATCCCCTTCTCCTCCTGCCTTCAATCTTTCCCAGCATCTGGGTCTTTTCAAATGATTCAGCTCTTTGCCAGATGGCCAAAGTATTGGAGTTTCAGCTTTAAAATCAGTCCTTCCAATGAGCATCCAGGACTGATTTCCTTTAGGATGGACTGGTTGGATCTCCTTGCAGTCCAAGGGACTCTCAAGAGTCTTCAACAACACAGTTCAAAAGCATCAAATATTTGTCAAGAAACCACACAGAATGGATTTCAACAGAAGGGATTTAATGGAAAGAATTGTCTTCACATGTGTTACAGGGCAGAATAAGCAAAAAGGTTACACTGAGGTAACCCAGGAGGCAGCTACAATGCCTGAGATTAGGGGCCCAGAAAGGGAAAGGAGGGGAAAACCAGAACCTAAGAGCTAGAACAAGTCCCCAGAGTTGATGCTTTGAGGAAGGGGCTTGGGCTAGCTGCTGCTAATTCCTCTGAGGGAATACAGTGAGACTAGCTCTGGAAGGGCCACAAGGAGCTGGAGGCTGGAGTAGCTTGCACAGCTGTGGCCACTAGCTGATGCTCAGGAAAAGCGCCATTTTGGAACTGAGGCCAAGAAGAATGGTTCAAATTCAAAAACAGAAAATCTTACATCCTTTCCTGCTACTCACCTCCAATACCTTCAAAGGGAAAGGGAAGTCGCTAAGTCATGTCCGACTCTTCACAACCCCATGGACTGCAGCCCACCCTAATGCCGTCAAGAATCCAGCAAAGAAATCTGAGGAATGAAGTTTGCAGAGTCATAGCCCTAGCATCACAGAATAGAGTCAAAAAGGAGGACACAGAGACAGTAGGTAAATAACTGACACAACTTCTTCATTCAGAAAAGTGAATGTCAATTGCACTGTAGTTAACAGCATGAATATTAATGTTGAAGAAAGTATCTTAGAGAATATAAGACTTATACATGATTTATACATGAACAGACAAGCATGTTTGAGCAGAAAAGTAAAAGCTGTCCCATGCTTAAGGAATGACATGCAGAAAGAGGGAAGAAGCAATGAAAATTTGGATATTGTGGGAAAGATCACCCATTACAAATGGAGAGTGGCACTGGTATAAATATCATAATTATAACATTAAAAGTTTAATGTAACTGACACTATATCTCAAAAAAAAAAAAAGTTCTGTGTAATTATATTAGGTTCCAAGGGTAAGAAATTGCCCTTATATTGGTGCTAAAAACAAGCATGAAGTGTCCCACAAGACTATGGTAATTAAAATTTGGGATTGCTGGGCTCATGTGCTCATGTGCAAGCACTATTTGTCAAGCACCCCAAAGTTAAAATAGACCAACAGTGACATCTGCTGCTGTGGACTTACTTTGAAAATGGCCAATCTCAACATTTTGAAGTTAAGTCTCCTGCCAAACCACTGGACTTCTGCTGTGATGAGTCAGCACTTCTGGAACTCCTGTTTGTCATCTGTGCTATTAGAAGCTTTGCCTAAGTGAACACAGAACATGGGAAAAATGAGAGAATATTTGGAAAAGTAACTAAAACAAACAAAAAACAGTGGGGGTGGAGGCATAAGTGATGAGAAAAAGAGACCATATTGTCTTTTCTCATCCTGTTTTTCCTTTAGCTAAGTAAATCCAAATTACTTTCGTAGCTGTCAGCAAGCATGAGCATGTCCGCAGTAAAAAGAAGGATTAACTGTTGCCAGCTTCAGTGGACTCCAACACAAAATTTACAGCATAATATCCATACCAGGAAAAAAACAAACAAAAACAAAAACAAAAGGTTAAATGATCAAAGGAGAGTATGTGGAAAATGTTTGAAGTTACTCTAGCTTTAGAAATCTCTTATCTAATTGTTTACATTAATGGTACTTCCTTCAACATCTGCTGACCCTCAGGCTTTTTGTTTTCTGAAAGCCAATAGAACAGAAGGTTTGAGTCAAACAGCATGGCTTTTAAAAATTATATTCTTTTAAAAAATATATTCTCCAGTGTAAAGCAGTCAGTGGAGCTCATTTGAGTAAACTAATAAATATGAAAATCATGGATCAATTTATTTGCTCAAGAAAAAAGATGGCAACTGATACCAAATCCCAACTCTGGTTATTATAAAAGAAGATGGATGAAAAGGCCTTGCAGCGAGAAAGAACTGAATTAAGAGTTCTGACTTCTAATGCAGGTTCTGACCACTCACTAAACGTGTCACCGTGAGGAAATCGCACAGCCTATCTGAGCCTCAGTTTTCTCTTCCGTAATACTAAAGGCCTTGGCTACATGAGAGATGAAAAGTGGATTTCAACTCATTTTCCTGCTTTGGTTAATCAGCAATGGCTGCTTTTAAGTAATCCTAAAGCTGCATCCAGACTCAATGAAAAAGCTGCTGACCAACTAGCAGGGTCTGCAGTAAGCAATACAAATGTCAAAGGGCAGCGTGCATGTCACATATATACCAAGCTTAGACAAAATTATTTCTCTTATTTTCTTGCAGCTGTAGATTCTGCTATTAGCTGCCATTTTTAGTGCCTAGTCTATTTCAGCTTTGCAAGATGCTCAACAGATATTATTTCTAATCCTCACCATATTTTAAGGACATGGAAACTCAGAAACATGAAATAATTTTCTCAAAACCACACAACAGAGCTGGACTCAGTTACTAACAAAATAAACCAATATTCTCTATTGTGAATAAAATCTTCACTTATGTTTTAGATCACATCCCCTAGCCCTCTTGCAATGTAAAAGCTATAATACATTATGTCTTATCTGGTGACACCTTAATACATCTATATTTTCACAGAAAGAAAGGATGGTTTGAACATGAAACTTGGCTAGTTCATATAAACATGAAAGGGCAAGCCAGGGAGAAAGTATCCAAGAAAATGCTTTTTTCAGGAGTGTATAATTTCAGGAGTGTATAATTTTTCAGGTAAAAATTAAAAGTGATAAAAGAATGGACAATAACTAAAAGTCATATTCAATTTTAAACCAAATAGAATTATCGACAAATAACAGAATTGAAAAAACTCCTGTAAAAATAGGACATCATGTATTATATCGATTGGGTCTGCGTAAACATTGCAGCTTAACTGGTATGGTACTGGGGGATGTATGTACTCAGGTATAGTACTCAGGATGTCAGTGCTTACACACTTTTTGATGATGCTGGTTTACAAATAATTCATAAAAGAGATTCCTGGTAAGAAACATTTCTGAAGCTTCCTTAATTTGATACACCATTTTGGACATTCTTTGGGTTACAATCTCCAGGTATGGTAGAAAACAAGACACTCTAACTTGTGGTGAGAGCAAACGAAATCCATCATACAGTGGAAACTTTGAGAATGACATCACAAAATCGGTCTACCCTGACCACAGAGTTACATACTGATGCTCTCAGAGTACATACTCAGAAACTTATACTTGCCTTTACAAAATAACCCAGAAATATCAATTAGTAAAAAAAAAAAAAAATTAAGGAAACCAAATGCAGTATTGCACACATAGGAGAAAAATTATTAGTAGTAATCAAGTTGAGTTTCATGCCAAGGTACCTCATGGGCTATAATTAGCTGGCTGATTCATTCATGTTATAAATATTTATTCTTTACTTACGCTGAACCTAGGCACTCAGGAATACAAAACAGACCTGAGGAGCATAGGTCTAATTTGAAACAACTACATAAATAAATTAAAATACAAAATGCCATGTAAATCAACTGGGTAATGTTTGAGGTACATATGTATTGCACGAAAGTGAAATTACTAATTTTCTCCATGGTGTCAGAGAAGGATCAGAAAGAACATAAGTACAAGGCTGAACTGAAGATCAATATATTTCTTAGGATACCCATAACTTGCAAGTTGTTAATGATATTAAGACAGTATAAAAAAAAGCAACATTAAAACCAAAGGCATAGACCCCCTTAGACTGGCCTCACTCATAAGACAGCTCTGAAAAGAACACAGTCAATAGCCATATGGAGAAAATGGTACTTGTATACTTAAGTAAAGCAAAGTGTGTGTATTTTTCATCCTACTATTTTAAGGTAATAACATTCCAAGGTATTAGGGCCCAACATCTTGTCATGCACGAAGAAAGTCAACACAAGAAAGTCCTGCAGAGTGTTGTTCCACATATACTCTGTGACTAATTCTGTTTATGGAATGAACTGTGCTGTGGTCATGGGTCACATTCAGCCAGCCAAGAGAATGTTTCCAGAGTGTAATTGTTCTGGGCATCAAGGCACTTTACAGCATGTTCCCATTGCTTTTTGATACTCTGTGGCCAGGAGACTGCTGAGAAAATATTATTCACCCGAATTAGACTGGAGTAGTCAAGCGCCTGGGTATTACATCTCCATGTCAGCGCAAGCGGTGTCTGCAACCGACCTTACCAGATGTTTCTAATTTCTCTACCTTCTGAACTACAACTTGGTTTTCTTTTCCTGACTTTGAAATATTTTAAACAAAGGATTTTCTGTAATGTGTCAGGAAACTTACAAAATTAAAATCCTGGGACTAATATCAGAATAAGAGTTCTGGAACTCCTGCCACTGCCGCATTGATGAGATTTCCACCTTGCGACTCACTACCTCAGTTTCTCTCAAACGACTTTTGAACTGCAGGAGTCTCATTCACTCTAGAGATTTCCACCCAGCTAACAAATTGAAAAACACTGAATTCTGGAGGCAACTACATGTCCTCTATTGAAATATTACCTAAAATAAATGCTACCTCAAATTAAGGCCTTAATGTTAATAAAAATGATCAAGCTTTCAAATCAGCAACTGCATTTCTAGAAAGTTATCCAAAGATTTTCACACATGTTCACAAGGAATCATATACAAAGATAGTAATTGCAGCATGGTTTGTCAGACATTGAACTTGGAGACAACTGAAGCATCTAGCAGCAGAGGACTGGTAGAATATTTTATGCTATATCCACACAAGAAATAATATGCAGCCCCAAAAGACCTTGGCAGTCTCCCCATATGATAAGAAGGGAAATCCCCATAATAATTGTTAGGGAAAGAACTAGGCCAATATGTATGTGTAAAAATACAATACATACGGTGTAACTTTTTGTAGGTTTTGGATTTTAATTTTTGTCATGTGCAAGCACTGTTTATTCAAAAAAATTCAGTTTGGTGAAAATAAAGTAAAATCAAGATAAAACAAGGTCTTGAGGAAACAAAACTAATGGAAAAGGAACATGGTTAAAGAAGGGAAGGAAGAAGGAAAAAAAAATTGTGAGACTTCAAGCTTCTAAAACCATGGAAGGGTCTACCTCATATTCTCAGCAAAATTTCCAGCTTGTGTCACAGGCTGGCCTGACTCAGTTATCATTCTTTACAAGTGCTCCGGAGTGCATTTGACTCATGATTGGAGACTCTCCTCTTGCATGAACTGCCTCACCTCGATTCTCTTTTTTTCTTTCTTTTTTTCTTTTTTAAAATTGAAGTGTAGTTGATTTACAAACTTGTTTAATTTCTGCTGTACAGCAAAGAGATATGCATCCTTTTTTTATAATATACTCTTTTCCATTGTGGTTTATCATAGGATACTGAATATAGCGCAGGATTCCCTGGTAGCTCAGTGATAAAGAATCCACCTTCAGTGCAGGCCACCTGCAATGCAGAAGATACAGCTAGATCCCTGGGTCAGGAAGATCCCCTGAGAATGAAATGGCAACCCACTCCAGTATTTCTGCCTGGGAAATGTTATGGACAGAGGAGCCTGGTGGGCTACAGTACATGGATGGCAAGAGTCAGACATGACTTAATTAAACCCACCACCACCGCTGGATATAATTCCCTGTGCCATACGGTAGGATATTGTTGTTTGTGTCCTCTCTATATAAGAGCTTACATCTACTGACCCCAATCTCCCACTCCATCCTCCCAACCCCCTCCCTCTTGGCAACCACAGGCTGTTCTCTATGCCTGTGAGTCTGATTCTGTTTCATATTTAGGTTCCTTTGTGTCATATTTTAGATTCCACAGAAGTGATATCATATTGTATTTGCCTTTCCTTTTCTAACTTACTTCAATTAGTATGATAATCTCTAGTTATATCAATGTTGTTACAAATGGCATTACTTTGTCCTTTTTATGGCTGAGTAGTATTCCATTGCATATATGTACTACATCTTTTTTATCCATTCATCTGTTAATAGACAATATCTATTCATCTGTTAATAGACATGGAAATTGTTTCCATGTCTTGACTAGCGCTGGTGTGAATGTATCAGTGCTATATCCTTCTGAACCACAGTTTTGTCTGGATATATGCCCAGGAGTAGATTACTGGATCATATGGTAATTCTATTTTTAGTTTTCTGAGGAACCTCCATACTGCTTTCCACACTAGCTGCACCAACTTACATTCCCACCAATAGTATAGGAGAGTTCCTTCCTCTCCACACCATTTCCAGCATTTGTTATTTGTAGACTTTTTAATCATGGCCATTCTGACTGGAGGGAATTGATACCTCATTGTAGTCCTGATTTTCATTTCTCTAGTAATTAGCAGTGGTGAGCATCTTTTCGCGTATCTATTGGCCGTCTGTATGTCTTCTTTGGAGAAATGTCTATTTAGGTCTTCTGCCCATTTTTCTATTGGGTTGTTTGTTTTTTGTTGTTGAGCTGTATGAGCTGTTTGATATACTGGAAATTAAGTTCTATTGCTCATATCGTTTCTGGATATTTTCTCACGTTCTCCTATGCTGTAGGTTTCTTTCTGTCGTGTCGTGATTTCCTCTGCTGTGCAAAAGCTTATAAGGTGACTGGGTCCTCTCACCCTGATTCTTGACATGGCCATCCGTCACTCCTCTCTGCTCTCAGGTGGCTCTTCATCGGCCCCCACCCATCCTGAAATCTCCCTTCAAAGCTTTGGTTGCGGGCATTTCCCAGAGCTTAGTGACTAGACTTCAGTAGTTCAGATACTTCCTTGATGACATGTTATTTGTAGATGATTCATAAAACTGTATCTCCAACACATGCCTACCTTTTGTCATTTGCCTCTCATCTTGCCTTTCCCTTTTCATTCTCAATGCCTTCCAACCACATTTTCTGACTGCCTACAGAAAACTCCTAACAGATGCTATTTAAACACTGAACTTGATCTCCCCCAGTCTCTCTTGCTCTCATGTTTTATGTATGTGCATGCATTGCCCTCAAAAGGAAATGCAAAATTCCTCAAAGTTAGGAAGATTTTTACAATTACCTTAGTATATACCCCATCCTTCTGTTCTTCCTTCAGCCAAGAACAGAATTCTAACCAGGTTGTTAGCCAATAAATTCTTAAGTAATATTATATTTTTGTGAATAAACTACTTCCTTCTCATACAACCACCAGATTTAATTCATAATTATACATATGGTATGTATAATAGGATATAGGAATTATATTTATAAATTATTAATATATTTTTTCTAACCTATTCCACAGCAGATTATTATTATGCAGTGGATCTGAGACAGCCTATGTTAGAATCATTGTCTACATTTTCCTCCTCACTTAGTTTTTTGAGGCTTGTACCTGTGTGTTATTTGTTTCCATATTGCTACAGACTGACTCCCACTAGTAGCTTATCATAATTATTTGTCAAAAGAATAAATATTTTTTAAAAAGAAAATACATGAAATGAAATATTTTCCAAAAAGGATTTTAACATTTAGTGGATTAATCCTTTTCTAACAAAGTTGTAATTTGTATTCACAAGGAATAAAGTGGATCAGAGCAGGGATAAACGGAGGCCACAAATTCAGATATGCAATTAATGCAAACGTATTTCCCATTACCCAGTGAATTGTTATTATGAGTCTGAATGTCAGGCTGAAGCTTTCCCTTGAGTCTTTTTGAAGGTTCCCCCAATACTGCAGCATTTTGTTGAGGTTTAAAGAAGAGTAAAGGATTCTGTAAGGTTAAGAATTGGGGAAGATGGGGAACTAACACAGCCCTAACTTCACTTCTCATATAAAGGTTACAACAGATAAGTCCCTCAGGCTGTGGAATTGCGGTCTTTCTGATGCACCTTCCTGCCCATTCTTAGAGCACAGGAATGTGTCCACAGAGTCTCCCACTCTCCATCTGCTAAAAGCCTCACGTTGTTGTTTCCTTGGTAGCATCTTACCAAATCCTATCCTCTCAAGGACATTGCCAGAAAGCAGAATTGGACAGTCAGATCTGTAGGGTGCCATGAATCTCGCAGGCTTTCTCTTCCTAGCCTAATCTATTTTCTTCTAGTTTCAAAGCAATTCTCCCTTCAGAAATCCAGCCAAGACACTTTCCTTTGTATTTACATTCCCTTTGTTGTACCAATTTCACAAAGCCTTCCTCCATTATGAGGTTTAGATTTCTAAAACAAAAGACAAGTTTTGTGGTTCCAACCAGCCATATCCCTTCCCTTAGACCATGATCCCAGAACCAAATACTTACTTGACTAGGAAAAGAAAAAGGGAAAAACACAATGCAAAGTTTCAAACTAGGTTACTATCAGTTCAGTCCAGTTCAGTCGCTCAGTCCTTTCCGACTCTTTGCGACCCCATGAATCGCAGCACACCAGGCCTCCCTGCTCATCACCATCTCTCGGAGTTCACTGTATCAGTATATTATCCCATTCTGTTTTTCCCAGATCTTTCCATCATTTATCTTCTCTTTCCCTTTTTCATTCTCACTGCATTCCCATATCACCCTTTTCTGGGCCCTTACCTCACTCTTGGATTACATCAATATTCTCCTTGAGTCTCCAGTTCATCCCAGCTTCCACCATTTCTTTCCTCTACAAAACCAATTATCATGCCTCTCTATAATCTTCTACTCTCTGCAACAGAAAGCATGAATTCTCCTGCCAATTTGAAATATTTGCATGTTAAGTTGTTAATATTTCAACCTAACTTTTTTTCACCTGATTTGGAGCATTCAATCTCTTTTCTGAAAAGACCAGTCTTTTCATTGCTCCCTCCATGCGTACAGTACTTGCTCCTGCTTCTGTGCTTTGACTCACACCATTTGTCTCATCTTAAATGCCCTAACTGTTTTCTCCTCTCACATGTATTTCATCCAACATTTAGGACCAACTCTAAATTCACTACCACAACCCAGTCTCTCTTATGCACAGTAATTTCACTCGTAGGGCATGAATTGCCTAATTTAAAATTTAATTATATATTATGTATTTTTGCACCACACTTTAATTATTCCACATTTTTTGTTTGTTACACACTCCACTAATTACATGCTCCCTGTCAACAGTGAGCATATATTCTCATTTCCTTCATTATACAAAGCAGAGTCTGACATGCAATAAATTCTAAATCAGTATTTGTGTGGTGGAAAGATAATTTTAATTACTTACCAGTGTGGCTCCTCCCAACCTCTGCCTACATGCCTTCTTCCAACATGCACACAAACAACACTTCTTTCTAACTGATCTCCTTCCTCAAGTTAGGAGGTTGCAAAGGAATTCTATAACTCTCAAAGTAGAGTTGTTCCAGCAGAAATGCAGGAAAAAAATAATAATAAATGATGGAACCAATTTTTAGCTCTTGACTTTCAAATAAAGTTTTATAGCCCACACAGAGACAGCAAAAAGTCAGAAAATCTATAATATAGAGCACAAAATGCATGCTTTAAACAACTGATGGATGATGAAGAAAGAAATTAGCTCTCTAATCTAGGAAGAAACTTTTAAAAATAATAATAGTGTGAGATGCATATGTGAGTCTCTTAGAAGGGGCTCCACCCTCACTTCTTCCCATTCTAAGAAGGTGTAAAGAGAATCTCTAGTAAATTAGGTACTGAAAGCTTATTCTTTGTTTCCCATCTGCTGCCTTGAGAATAAGCAAGCTAACAGGCTCCAAATATTCATTGGCATAACGCTATAGAAATGACTTCATGCATACTTGGATGACTTAAGGGGTTCAAGAAGTATGGAGAGCCTTGAACTAAATGAGTGAATAACACTTTTTCACTTTTTGAAAGAGGCCAAGCGAAGAGAAAGTAAGTCCACCAAGTGTAATGCAAAATGACTAGATTACACTTTCTGCCCCTAGATAGAGCAGAAGTTGAAAATGAAGCTTAGGTTGAGTTACAAAAAATAAAGCTATTTTGCACATTAAAAGTTACTACCTGAGAAATACCCAGTACTGTATTTATGATTAAGTGATTAACTCATTGATCAATTCATGATGAAATAAAAGGTTGAGCTGGCCTCTGAAGTTGAAAACACAATTTCTAAAAGGTCCTAAGTCTATTTTAAGAAATCTATTAAAATATTCATAAAATTTAAATAATGATATGATCTCATGAATAAGAAAAACACCCTCAGAAAAGTACAAATGGCTTCCCTGGTGGTTCAGACAGTAAAGAATACACCTGCAGTGTGGGAGACTCGGGTTTGATCCCTGGGTTGGAAGATCCCCTGGAGTAGGGCACTGCAACCCACTCCAGTATTCTTGCCTGGAGAATCCCCATGGACAGAGGAGCCTTGCAGGCTACAGTCTACAGGGTCGCAAGAGTCAGACATGACTGAGCAACTAAGCACATGTTTATACCAATAAATGTAACATTGGAATGAGAAAATGAAAATATAAGTTATCACATAGTATTACATAAATACTATGACAGAATAAGAATATACTAGATTATACTTTTAAGGCATTTGTTTGTTTTCACTTTTACACAGGCTAGGATGCATAGAATGAGAAGTCCATGATTTTTAATACTACAAAATAATTTATGCTCAGTTCAGTTCAGTCGCTCAGTCGTGTTCGACTCTCTGCAACCCCATGAATTGCAGCACGCCAGGCCTCCCTGTCCATCACCAACTCCCGGAGTTCACTCAGACTCATGTCCATCGAGTCCGTGATGCCATCCAGCCATCTCATCCTCTGTCGTCCCCTTTTCCTCCTGCCTCCAATCCCTCCCAGCATCAGAGTCTTTTCCAATGAGTCAACTTTTCACATGAGGTGGCCAAAGTACTGGAGTTTCAGCTTTAGCATCATTCCTTCCAAAGAACACCCAGGGCTCATCTCCTTCAGAATGGGTTGGTTGGATCTCCTTGCAGTCCAAGGGACTCTCAAGAGTCTTCTCCAACATCACACTTCAAAAGTATCAGTTCTTTGGTGCTCAGCTTTCTTCACAGTCCAGCTCTCATATCCATACATGACCACTGGAAAAACCATAGCTTTGACTAAACGGACTTTTGTTGGCAAAGTAATGTCTCTGCTTTTCAATATGCTATCTAGGTTGGTCATAACTTTTCTTCCAAGGAGTAAGTGTCTTTTAATTTTATGGCTGCAGTCACCATCTGCAGTGATTTGGGAAACGAAAAAGATAAAGTCTGACACTGTTTCCCCATCTATTTCCCATGAAACAGAGGAATGCAACTGGAACATTTTTCACTAAGACAAATAGTTAATCATCATCCAGCTGTGATCTGTGTTAGTAACTCATCAGATGTAAGGAGACAAATGACCAATGTTTTCCATCATCGTGGTTCTAGTGTACCGGGTTGACAGAATGCTGTTGGTAAAATTAGGAGACAAACTGTGAGTAAAGGGAAAAATGGTCTATTTATTTAAGACCTAAGTTGAATACTTTTTTTTTCTACTGGTTTGAAACATTATAACACTCTACACTCTTCTGTAATAATAGCCTGGTGACCAGTAGAAAAAAAAAGTATTCAACTTAGGTCTTAAATAAATGGAACATTTTTCCCTTTACTCACAGTTTGTCTCCTAATTTTACCAACAGCATTCTGTCAACCCAGTACACTAGAACCACGATGATGGAAAACATTGGTCATTTGTCTCCTTCTTATATTTGATGAGTTACTAACCCAGAGCACAGCTGGATGATGATTAACTATTTGTCTTAGTGAAAAATATTCCAGTTGCATCCTGTCAGAATTTTTTTCATTTTGATTTATAACTTTCCTGGCAAACATATTATTAACTTTACATCTCTGTAGTTAACTGCCAAATGTGAACAATAAGTTATTCAACATATTAGCCTCCCTATTCTGAATAAGTCCAGGTTCTACTTAGCAAGAAAACATTCAGCAGAAACTACTAATTATGGTAGGAAAATACTCCATATTTTGAAATTAGGAATCCAAACTCACAGATCACTAATTGAATGTTATTAATATAAGCCTGGTTTACCTGCATTTTCACTTCAAACATTTTTGAACTTGTTTTCAATCTCACTGAATAGTGTTTAGATCATGTTTTTAAGCATCAATTTTAAGTCATTAAGAAAGGAAAGCAAGAATCAATTTCTTATACCATGTATAATTTTTGAGAAATAGGTCTTCAAGAGAATATTCTGAAACAGATGGAAACAAATTCATTTCTTTTAACACTGATTCCTCAATGGTAGTCAAAAGACCATGTAGAAGCCTCAACTGAGGCAGATGCTTTGCTAGAAAACACTGATCCTCTGATGTGCCTTTCTTTATTCTCCTAGCCACTAGATCAATGTCGAGGGCTATGTTACCATACCTGACTTGGGAATTGCTGTCTCTACTAAGGGTAAAGGGAATTTTTTGCACCAAAGATGCTGGAAGGCCTTGCTAATATGAACTGGTAAGAAGCAGGACAGCATGCCTTGAAACTCCTCAACCAGGAGGGGATCTGAACTTAGAGCTGGATTTATTTTTATTTGTTTATTTTTTTGGCTGAGTCCGTGAGGCATGCAAGATCTTAGTTTCTCAGCTAGGGATTGAACCCCATCCCCTGCAATGGAAGGAAGCAGAGAGTCTGAACCATCAGACCACCAGGGAAATTCCAGGAAGAATTTGTTGATATGGGGCCATGCTCTGTGACTCAGGATTTAATGCCCTGGCATGCTCTAATATGCTGCTGGGATGAATCTTGGAAGCTTGAAAAAAAAAATAATAATGATGGCTTTCTATTAAATCTGAGATGCCAGAACTGATAGGCTGCTGAAGGAAAGAAAAAAATGACCCAGTGAAATGAACATGGCAAAACGAGTCCGTTACATAAGACATGAGAACCCACGAGCTGACTTTTCCTGGAAGGGGCCAGAGAAGATTTCATTAACTGTGGTGATAAGGAATGCAGTGGAAACAGAGCTGCCGCCATTAATGAGAAGCTCAGTGGTGGCTGGCCTCTGCAGGCTGAGGCTGATGGCAGGACGTGCTGCTACAGAACCTGGCTCCCCCGTGTCAGCAAAGAAGATGGGATTCCAGAGTAGTAGAGACAGCTGGTAGCACTTAATTTTCAGAGAAAAGATGCATGTAATAACTGTAACTGACAGCATTGTTGAAACGGTGGCATCCAGGGCATCCTGACCCACAGTGAACTATCATGATGACTAATATAGTCCATGGTTCTAAAGAGTAAGACAAATCAACAGTAAATAGGGAGTTTCTTCACATGCTTGATACATGAGGTGAGGTGAGGTGAAGTGGCTGAGTCGTGTCTGACTCTTTGCAACCCCGTGGACTATAACCTACTAGGCTTCTCTGTCCATGGGATTCTCCAGGCAAGAATACTGGAGTGGATTGCCATTTCCTTCTCCAGGGGATCTTCCCGACTCAGGGATCAAACCCGGGTCTCCCACATTGGAGGCAGACACTTTAACCGCTGAGCCCATGCATATATACATATACACATAATATAAATAGATTCAAGAGAGATCAAAAATGGTTCAACAGAAAGATGATATCAGCTGCCCCAGTGGAACTAATCAAATGCTGCAGTCTCTCACCAACATTCTATACCTGAGCCAGTTCTTAGACAAGTCATCAGTTAAAAGAGAAATCAGATTTCTGTAAGGAAAAATTCTGAAATACCATAGTAAGTGAAGGTAGCAGTTCCCTCAGTTTTTTCCCACAGTGACCTAGGATCATTCATTGTTCACATATATATTTTTCAGATTATGTCCCATTATAGGTTATTATAGCTTCCTGTGCTGTATTATAAATCCTTGCTGCCTATCTATTTTATGCACAGTAGTTTGTATCTGCTAGTTCCAAACTCCTAATTTATCCCTCCCTCCATTTCCCCTTTGGTAATCACAAGTTTGTTTTCTCTCTCTGTGAATCTACTTCTGCTTCATACATATATTCATTTGTATTTTTTATATTCATACTTTTATATTCCACCTATGTGATATCACATAATATTTGCATTTCTTTTCCTGATTTACTTCACTTAATATGACATTCTCTAGGTCCATTCATGTTGCTGAAGCGTCAATATTTTATTCTTTTCTATGCTTGAGTAATATTCCATTTTATCAAATATATGTATATGATATATATATACATATAATACATATAGTATTAAATAATGTAAATATTTTACATAAATATATATGTATATATTTTATAAAATATATATTGTATAAATGTATATATTATATATTTAATATAATGTATATTATATATAATATATAATATGTATATGTATTTTATATGTATAAAACACATACCAAATATATTTATAAATTATGTATATTTGTATATAATATAAATATATATTTTATCAAATGAAATGGCAACCCCTCCAGTATTCTTGTCTGGAAAATCCCATGGACAGAGGAGCCTGTGAGACTACAGTCCATGGGGTCAAAAGAGTCAGACACAATGTAGCGAATAAACCGCCACCATATATAAAACATCTTAAAGCAGCCACCTATTGACGGGTCTTGGGTTGCTTCCATGTCTTGGTTTTGTAAATAGTGCTGCTATGAATAGTGCTGCTTTTGAGTTAAAGTGTTCATCTTTTCTGGATATAGACCCAGGAGTAGGGTAGCTAGATCCTGTGGTAGCTCTATTTTTAGTTTTTTAAGAAACCTCTATACTGTTTTCCATAGTGTCTGTACCAGCTTATATTCAAGTGTGTGTGGCAGGGTCGGGGGGACCAGGATCTTTTGAGATCTACCAAATTCAGAATCTAAACTGACTCTGATAACAGAACTACAATAGATACCCTGCCCAAGAAAAATAGAAAATCAAGAACAATACTGAATAAAACTGCATTTTAGATAGAAGGACAGTTTAGTGTCATCTCAAAGGCCTAAAAAAAATGCAGTGAAGGTGTTTACTATTAATAACCCATTTAATTCACCAATTTGGCCATAAAAATTAAATGGAGCATGGCAGATGGCAATAGATTCTAAAATTTAATTACATACGAATCCCAACTTTAGCTTTTTTTGCTAAATGTAGTGTATTCGGCAGATCAACATGGATGGCTGCCCTCTGCAGGCTGAGGCTGAAGGCAGGACATGCTGCTCTGGAAGCTGGCCCCAGTATCAGCAAGGAAGATGGGGTTCCATCTAGTATGTGATATGGAGCTACTGGTCTGGTAAAGAACTGGTCAGGAAAGAGGCTAAAAGCAGCTCTCACTCACCAGAGACAAGCAGCATGATGCATTTATGGCCTCGCCCAGGGCTATGTTGAGTCGCCTCTCTTCTGTCACTGTATAGGCTTAATGTATCTTGATTACCTGGACCTCCCATAGGTCCTTTAATGACTTTCCCATTGGTCTAGTTTATTGATAACAACATGGCAAATAGAACTGATAAGCAGAAAATGGCAAGTACTCTGATGGCAAAGAAAATGGCAAGTAACATACATGAGCTCCTAAAAATGGGCATTAAGTCCTACAAAGTCCAAATTTACCAGTCAGTTGCTTAGAACTCCAGTAGTATAAAATATCCTTTTCAGATAAAGAACAGGTTACTGCACTTTGCACTTCCTACTGCTTAGAAGCATAGCACCTGGGGAGCTTTATGAATAGTGTTTTAACTCACTTATCATGTGACTCAAAAGAGGGCTTTACAGTAAATCAAGGCTGACATACAAATAGTCCTGCCACTTGGGCCACATAGCCCATCAGACACATAATTCTAAAGGAATTTATGTTAATCAACATTATGTAGAGTCTCTGGGAACACCCAATGGGAGAGTTGCAGCAAAGAACTCCAAGGTTCTGGATCAAAGCCATGCCATCTACAGTAGAGAACAGTATTCTGTTTAGAAATTAGTTTCTAGCATGCTATTAAGTCATGGTGAAAACTAAGCATAAGACCACAGGATAGCAAGTGACCACTGACCATAGCTTCCCATAATGAACCAGATTCTGTCAGACCTAAAGATGTCATAAGGTTCAACTGGCCTGTGTGTGTGTGCTAGTCGCTTAGTCACGTCCAACTCTTTGTGACCCCATGGACTATATCCTGCCAGGCTTCTCTGTCCATGGGGATTTTCCAGGCAAAAATACTGGAGTGAGTTGCCATGCCTTTCTCCAGGGGATCTTCCCAACTCAGGGATCAAATACAGTTTCCCCACATTGCAGGCAGAGTCTTTAACATCTGAGCCACCAGAGAGGCCCTCAGCTGGCCTAGCAATGATATGTCTTTCAAGATAAGCTTCATGCAGGTGTACCTAGGACAGAATGAAGAAAACTTAGAAGACACAGTAAGCTTCATGATTAGGTTTACTATGTACCAATAACTCTCATCCTTTTCTTACACCTATGGGCTCATGGGATAGTTTCTTACAGCCAGCTAACAAAAGAAAAAAACACAGAACTTGTTCACAGAGTACTAGATATGTTGAGGCAAGATTAAAAATAGTCTGTGGCTATACAGTGAAGGTCAGGAAAGGCTGCGATAAGGAGATACACCTCGTCCAAGGTAAGGAGCAGCAGCTGCGCTTTGCTGGAGCAGCCGTGAAGAGATACTCCACACCCAAGGTAAGAGAAACCCAAGTAAGATGGTAGGTGTTGCAAGAGGGCATCAGAGGGCAGACACATTGAAACCATACTCACAGAAAACTAGTCAATCCAATCACACTAGGACCACAGCCTTGTCTAACTCAGTGAAACCAAGCCATGCCTGTGGGGCAACCCAAGATGGGCAGGTCATGGTGGAGAGGTCTGACAGAGCGTGGTCCACTAGAGAAGGGAATGGCAAGTCATTTCAGTATTCTTGCCTTGAGAACCCCATGAACAGTATGAAAAGGCAAAATGATAGGATACCAAAAGAGGAACTCCCCAGGTCAGTAGGTGCCCAATATTCTACTGGGGATCAGTAGAGAAATAACTCCAGAAAAAATGAAGGGATGGAGCCAAAGCAAAAAAAAACCCCCAATTGTGCATGTGACTGGTGATAGAAGCAAGGTTCCATGCTGTAAAGAACAATATTGCATAGGAACCTGGAATGTCAGGTCCATGAATCAAGGCAAATTGGAAGTGGTCAAACAAGATTTGGCAAGGGTTAATGTTGACATTCTAGGAATCAGTGAACTAAAATGGACTGGAATGGGTGAATTTAACTCAGATGACCATTATATCTACTACTGTGGGCAGGAATCCCACAGAAGAAATGGAGTAGCCATCATGGTCAACAAAAGAGTCCGAAATGCAGTACTTGGACGCAATCTCAAAAACGACAGAATGATCTCTGTTCGTTTCCAAGGCAAACCATTCAATATCACAGTTATTCAAGTCTATGCCCCAACCAGTAATGCTGAAGAAGCTGAAGTTGAATGGTTTTATAAAGACCTACAAGATCTTTTAGAACTAACACCCAAAAAAGATGTCCTTTTCATTATAGGGGACTGGAATGCTAAAGTAGGAAGTCAAGAAACACCTGGAGTAACAGGCAAATATGCCCTTGGGATACGGAATGAAGCAGGGAAAAGACTAATAGAGTTTTGCCAAGAAAATGCACTGGTCATAGCAAACACCCTCTTCCAACAACACGAGAGAAGACTCTATACATGGACATCACCAGATGGTCAACACCAAAATCAGATTGATTATATTCTATGCAGCCAAAGATGGAGAAGCTGTATACAGTCAACAAAAACAAGACCAGGAACTGAATGT
>SJYC01099764.1:0-11053 GCA_006408675.1 Madoqua kirkii
AAGAGATGGGAATACCAGACCACCTAACCTGCCTCTTGAGAAATCTGTATGCAGGTCAGGAAGCAACAGTTAGAACTGGACATGGAACAACAGACTGGTTCCAAATAGGAAAAGGAGTACGTCAAGGCTGTATATTGTCACCCTGTTTATTTTAACTTATATGCAGAGTACATCATGAGAAACGCTCGACTGGAAGAAACACAAGCTGGAATCAAGATTGCTGGGAGAAATATCAATAACCTCAGATATGCAGATGACACCACCCTTATGGCAGAAAGTGAAGAGGAACTGAAAAGCCTCTTGATGAAAGTGAAAGAGGAGAGTGAAAAAGTTGGCTTAAAGCTCAACATTCAGAAAACGAAGATCATGGCATGTGGTCCCATCACTTCATGGCAAATAGATAGGGAAACAGTGGAAACAGTGTCAGACTTTATTTTGGGGAGCTCCAAAATCACTGCAGATGGTGACTGCAGCCATGAAATTAAAAGACACTTACTCCTTGGAAGAAAAGTTATGACCAACCTAGACAGCATATTGAAAAGCAGAGACATTACTTTGCCAACAAAGGTCCATCTAATCAAGGCTGTGATTTTTTCCTGTGGTCATTATGGATGTGACAGTTGGACTGTGAAGAAGGCTGAGTGCCAAAGAATTGATACTTTTGAATTGTGGTGTTGGAGAAGACTCTTGAGAGTCCCTTGGACTTCAGGGAGATCCAACCAGTCCATTCTGAAGGAGATCAACCCTGGGATTTCTTTGGACGGAATGATGCTAAAGCTGAAACTCCAGTACTTTGGCGACCTCATGCGAAGAGTTGACTCATTGGAAAATACTCTGATGCTGGGAGGGAATGGGGGCAGGAGGAGAAGGGGACGACAGAGGATGAGATGGCTTGATGGCATCACGGGCTCGATGGATGTGAGTCTGAGTGAGCTGCAAGAGATGGTAATGAACAGGGAGGCCTAGCGTGCTGCAATTCATGGGGTCGCAAATAGCTGGACACAACTGAGCGACTGAACTGAACTGATACCAACTCAAGGGTGGAGCCCAACTCAAGGGTGGCCCTGAAAGACAGTAATGAGGAGAAATTCTTTCAATGAGCAAAACTTGGATCAGTGTATCTGGTCATCCACTTTATATGAAGACAACAACTGGCCAAAGAGAAGGACATACATAGACACATGGACAATGAAAAGGTGGTTTGACTGGTTGGTCAGAGGCCAGGAAAGAGCAAGACTGGAAGATCAGAGATAGGAAAAAGTCTTAGAAAGACTTGTTTAGATGAGCCTGTAGCAGAGGGCACAAAAGCTGAGCATTCTTGAAATACACTAAATGCCCTTTATAGAGCATCAGCTGCAAAAGACATCCTAAGTAACAGGTACACAGGATTACTTATCCAGTGGCTGTCTGCCAGCCTCTGCACTTTGGCACACAAGTACCTCTTCAATGGGCCCAAGAATGAAGTAGTGCTGGTGAAAGAGATGAACCTATACTGCTACTGCTGCCACTGCTAAGTCACTTCAATCGTGTCCGCCTCTGTGCAACCCCATAGACAGCAGCCCACCAGGCTCCCCCGTCCCTGGGGTTCTCCAGGCAAGAACAGTTGAGTGGGTTGCCATTTCCTTCTCCAATGCATGATAGTGAGAAATGAAAGTGAAGTCGCTCAGTTGTGTCCGACCCTCAGCGATCCCATGGACTGCAGCCCACCAGGCTCCTCCATCCACGGGATTTTCCAGGCAAGAGTACTGGAGTGGGTTACCATTGCCTTCTCCGATGAACCTCTACATAGGCTCAATACCATGGGGTCCCATGTGTATATACACCCCCCACACACACACACACATCACATCACATGTTCTTTATCTATTCATCTATCAATGGACATAATTAAGGTTGCTTCCATGTCTTGGCTATTAATTAGTGCTGCAATGAACATTGGGATGCAAGTATCTTTTCAAATTATGGTTTTCCAGATATATGCCCAAGAATGGAATGCAGAATTTTTTGTTAACTCTATTTTAGTTTTTTAAGGAACCTCCATACAGTTCCCCATAGTGACTAACCAATTTACATTACCACCAACTGTTTAGGAGGGTTCCTTTTTCTTCACACCCTCTCCAGCATTTATTATTTGCAGACTTTTTGATAATGGCCATTCTGACAGTGCGAGGTGATACCTCACTGTAGCTCTGATCTGCATTTCTCTAATAATCAGCAGTGCTGAGCACTTTTTCACGTTTCTGTTGGCCATTTGTATGTCTTCTTGGGAGAATGTCTGTTTAAATCTTCTGTCCATTTATTGATAGGGTTGTTTTTTTTCTGATATTGAGCTGTTTGTATAATTTGGAAATTAATCCCTGTTGGTCACATCATTTGCAAATATTTTCTCCCATTTCGTAGGCTGGCTTCTTTTGTTTATGGTTTCCTTTTCCATACAAAAGCTTTTAAGTTTAACTGAGTCCCATTTGTTTGTTCTTGTTTTTATTTCTATCACTCTTGGAAGTAGATCCAAAAAGATACAGCTGGAATTTGTGTCAAGGAGTGTTCTGCAAATGTTTTCCTCTAAGAGTTGTATAGTATCCAGTCTTACATTTAGGTGTTCAATTCATTTTATTTTTATGCACGGTGTTAGAAAATGTTCTGCTGCTAAGTCACTTCAGTCGTGTCCAACTCTGTGCGACCCCATAGATGGCAGCCTGCCAGGCTCCCCCGTCCCTGGGATTCTCCAGGCAAGAACACTGGAGTGGGTTGCCATTTCCTTCTCCAGTGCATGAAAGTGAAAAGTGGAAGTGAAGTCGCTCAGTTGTGTCTGACTCCTAGCGACCCCATGGACTGCAGCCTTCCAGGCTCCTCTGTCCATGGGATTCTCCAGGCAAGAGTACTAGAGTGGGGTGCCACTGCCTTCTCCGCTAGAAAATGTCCTAATTTCATTTTTTTTAATGTAGCTGCCCAGCACAACTTACTGAAGTGACTGTCTTTTCTCCATTATAAATTCTTTCCTCATTTATCATAAATTGATTGGCCATAAGTGCATAGGTTTATTTCTGGGCTCTCTCTCTTGTTCCATTGATCTATGTTTCTGCTTTTTGAGCCAGTACCACATTTTTTGATTACTATAGCTTTGTAGTATAGTCTGAAGTCAGACGGCCTGATTCCTCCAGTTTTGATCTTCTTTCTCAAGATTGCTTTGGCTATTGAGGGTGTTTTGTGTCTCCAAACAAATTTTAAAACCCTTTGTTCCAGTTCTGTGAAAAATCCCATTTGCACTGAATCTGTAGGTTGCCTTGGGTAGTATAGCCATTTTGGCAATACCGATTTTTTCTATCAAAGAATATGGTATTTTTTCTGTCTGTTTGCAACATCTTTAATTATTTTTATAAGTGTCATATAGTTTCTGGAGCATAGGTCTTTTACCTCCTTAGGTAGGCTTGCTCCTAGGTATTGTATTTGTTCTGATATGATTATAAATGGGATTGTTGCCTTAATTTCTCTTTCTGCTATTTCATTGTTAGTACATAGAAATGCAACAAACTTCTATATATCAATGTTGTTAAAGAACTGATATTTTAAAATGAATTATTTCATGGTTCTACTTCAGGCTTATTTATGTCCAGTTTTTTAAACTATTTAACATTATTCAAATTTGCATACTTTATATGTAAAACATTGAAAATGAATAAAAGCCTTCTTCTTCTTGTTCCATTGCTATGCATTGTCTGACTCTTTGTGACCCCATGGACTATAGCATGCCAGGCTCCTCTGTCCTCCACTATCTCCTGGGGTCTGCTCAAATTCCACTGAGTATGAATAAAAGTCTATCTTTGACTGTTTGCTAATACATATGAAAAAGTTCTGTAATTATATATAAGAAATTATAAATGACAATATTTATGCAAGTAATTAGCAGGAGAATTTTCACTTTTAATTTCAAGTCCTTATGAAAAGTCTGAGGGTTTACAAAGACCATGAATTACTCACAAAATCATCAAATAAGCACATACAGATCTTTCCAAAAAAACACACTCATTATACAGTGGATTTTTTCCCTTTTTTCTTCTGATGAAGCATTTTTGCATAAGCTTGTATATTTTAAAATTACATTTCAAAAGATAAGGTTTGTTGACTTATTTAGCCATTACTTCATCTTTGGTTTGTAGACTTTTATAATATGTATACAAATACAAGTAAGCTTTATTTTTTAATGTTTTTCATGAAATTACACCTCTCACATTTGATATTAGGACTGTTCCAGAGGGTGAATTTTGCAAGCCAGTAAGCTAAGATCAAAGGCAATGACTTCATATTTTGGGAAAGTTGACATATGCTTTAAAAGTTTTTCACATACTACATTTGGCACAACTTCAGAAGGCCCTATATTGTTCTGGATCATTTCGTGGCAAAAGTAATTTCTGTATTACTTCACTTTTTCCTCCAAAGGATGCCAGTTTTTTTTCTGTTCCAGTTAAGTAGACATTAATATCTCAACAGGGAGAATATGACTTTTTAAATAATAGCTTTTTTGGTCCCAAACATTATTGGTTACAGTTACTATTTACTAACCAGAAAATGTTCTTTTCAGTTCAGTTCAACAAACATTTATTGATCATTTTATATACCACAAACTGGATAAAACTCAAGACTAACTAAGAAAGCTATGTTCTCTGTTGTCTGAAATATTCATCAACTAAAAGAGATATCTAAAATGAATTTCAATACGATCATTGAGGACTAAGAACCCACCATAGACAGGAACTTCTCTCATTTCTACTTTTCAAAATAAGCATATACTCTTTAGTTTAAATTTATCAACTTAAATTTAATTCTAATTCAATTATACATTCCTACTTGGTACTGGAGAAGGATGTGGCAACCCACTCCAGTATTCTTGCCTGGAGAATCCCATGGATGGAGGAGCCTGGAGGGATGTAGTCCACGGGGTCGCAAAGAGTTGGACATGACTGAGCGACTTCACTTCACTTCACTTGGTAAAAATCCCTTTAGATCTTTCTTTGTGCTATACTTTCCAAATAGTTATGAGTAATCCGACTCAAAGTAATATTCCTTGTGAATGACAGCAATGAGAAAGGTCTGGGAAGAAATACGGCGGAGACATGAGTTTCAGCTTCATGTGAAACAAAATTTGATATGAGAAGCTTAAATTCTAAGAGAATAAGAAAGGACATAGCTGATACAGAAAAAAAAAGAGAGAGAAAAGGAAAGAAGTGAGGTAAAGAATATGAAAACTAAATCAGGTCTGTAACTCCTCTACAGTGCACATGGAAGTATCTCCAACTCAGGAAATGCCTTTCATCTCCCACATGACTGAGGTCATGGCATGGCTTACAGATCCTATTTTGAACTTATTTTTAAGCAATGGGACAATATGTCATTGACTTTTGCTGTGAAAACACACAAGCGAAAAGAACTTATCCTTGAAATTGATTTCTTCTTTTTTTTCTTTTTCAAGAAAATGTCCCATGAAGAAATTAAAAGTAACCTGCACAAACCCTGTTTAAGAAAAAAACCACAAAAGAAGTATCAAGTCAAAAGACAATTATAAACTAGAAGAGAATACTGTAAAGAAAACATAATATGAAAAGTGAAATGACAGTTGCATAGTGCCTGAGTGATAAGATATGGGTTGGGCACAAAATTGACTAAATACTGAATTATTAAATTATCATTTTCATATATTTGTCTTACCTAGGGAAATCTCAAAGTTTACATATCTTTATTGAGGGGAAAAGATTCAGATTCCTATGGTTGTTGAAGTCCAATTTTACTGTTTTTTAGTTTTAAAATTATTCTTAGGAAGATATTTATCATGACCTCAAAATAATCTTTAATATTTTTTGAGTATCATGTTTAAATAAATGACTGCTAGAGAATCAATTTAATGGAATAACTCAAGAGCTATATTTATAGAAAACATAACTGTTAAAAGATGCATTGCTTCAAAATAATTATCAAAGATCCACTTTTTCCTTAGTATTATATGATATATTTTCCTTTGAAAGTGTGCATTCAGGTCAAGAGAGATGTGAACGAAGGAAGGCATGAATGAATAGGTTAATATAAATGCATAAATCTTCAGCGCATAACAGTTTATAAACTATTATGTTCTTAGTTTAGTATTAGTTCTTTCACACTATTCAGTTCAGTTCAGTCGCTCAGTCGTGTCCAACGATTTGCGACCTCATGAATAGCAGCACGCCAGGCCTCCCTGTCCATGATCAAATCCCGGAGTTCACTAAGACTCACGTCCATTGAGTCCGTGATGCAATCTGGCCATCTCATCCTCGGTCTTCCCTTTCTCTTCCTGACCCCAATCCCTCCCAGCATCAGAGTCTTTTCCAGTGAGTCAACTCTTCTCATAAGTGGCCAAAGTACTGGAGTTTCAGCTTTAGCATCATTCCTTCCAAAGAAATCCCAGGGCTGATCTCCTTCAGGATGGACTGGTTGGATTCACTATTAGAATATGTTTTCAAGCACACATGGAATGTTCTTTTGAAATACATTATGATCTGGACATAAAGTAACTCCTTAATTTCAAAAACCTGTATTATACATGTCCTACTCTCTGACCTCAAGAAAATTAAGTTAGATAATAACTACCAAAAGGGGAATTTTTTAAACTCATGTTTAAATTCACATGCTCTAATTATCTATGGGTAAAAGAAACCACACAGAAATTTAAAATACTTAGAACCAAATATGAATGAAAAACTATATATAAAAATTTTCAAGATGCAATTGGAGCATACTCATATTAAAAGAATATGTTATATCTTTATTTTTTAAAGTCTGAAAGTGAAAAGGGTAAAGGGTGCTATAACTAACCTGTAGAATCAAGCAGAAGTTATTTTGAAGTGTACAAAGCTAAATTTGAAGCAGATGTAATGTTTCAAAATCTAGAATGGTAGAAAATATTAAAACTGACTCATGAAGAATTAGCTGGCCCATACCCACTTTCATGCATTGGAGAAGGAAATGGCAACCCACTCCAGTGTTCTTGCCTGGAGAATCTCAGGGATGGGGGGAGCCTGGTGGGCTGCTGTCTATGGCGTCACACAGAGTCAGACACGACTGAAGCGCCTTAGCAGCAGCAGCAACAGCATAGTACATGACTTTATCAGTCAGGGTTCATTCAGGGAAAAAGATAAAATTAATACAGGAACTGTGTAAAGGGACTTGAGGAAAACTGAGGTAACAGAGGTAGTAACCACAAGCATTATCTATTACTTATAAGCTGTGAGGGGAAAAGGAAGAGGTGATTGCTCTTGGAATCTAACAGCTTGGAAAAGCGACTTTACAGAGCTAGGACTCAGATCTCTGATTAGAGGGTGCAGATGTTCAGGAGTTCATAAGAAGCCCCCCTGTAGATCTGGGAGCCAAACCACTGAGAAAGGAAGCAGTGGCCCCTTGGCCATCTCTAAAGAGAGACAGTGATGTTGGTAATGGGACTATAGAGAAAACGAAATTGGGGGGGAAAAAAGTCACTGCTAAAATGAAGAAACATTGTGTTGTTTCTTCAGCTACATAGGAGTGTAGCTGGTCTACCATATTGTGTTAGTTTCAGGTGTAAATGTAGTGATTCAGTTATGCATATGCATACATTCATTCTCTTTCAGATTCTTTTCCCATAGGTTATTACAGAATATTGAGCAGAGTTCCCCATGCTGTATAGTAGGTCTTTGTTGGTTATCCAGTTTATATATAGTAGTATGTGTATATTAATGCCAAACTCCTAATTTATCCCTCTCTTACCCTCTGGTAATATTTCTCCTTTGGTAACCATAAGTTTGTTTTCAAAATCTGTGAATTTGTTTCTGTTTTGTAAATAAGTACCATATCATTTTAAACATTATATTCCACATAAGGGTGATATTATTTGATATTTGTCTTTTTCTGTCTGACCTACTTCACTTAGTATGGTCATCTCTAGGTCTATCCATGTTGTTGCAAACGGCATTATTTCATTTTTATGGCTGAGTAATATTCCATTGTGTATATGTGTCTCATCTTCTTCATCCAGTCCTCTGTTTCTGGACACTTATGTTGCTTCCATGTCTTAGCTATTGTAAATGACCATTGTGGTACATGTATCTTTTTTCATTATGGTTTATGATGTTCTCTGGTTATGGACTTCCCTGGTGGCTTAGATGGTAAAGAATCGACTGCAATTCAGGAGAGACCCAAGTTCAATCTTTTGGTCAGGAAGATCCCCTGAAGAAGAGAATGGCTACCCACTCCAGTATTCTTGCCTGGAGAATTCCATGGACAGAGGAGCCTGACTGAGTACAGGACATGGGGTTGCAAAGAGCTGGACGTGACTAAGTGACTAACACTTTCACTTCACTTTTCCCCTGGTTATATGCCCAGGAGGGGGATTACCGGACCATATGCTAACTCTATTTTTAGTTTTTTAAGGACCCTCATACTGTTCTCCATAGTGGTTATACCAATTTATACTCCCACCAACACTGTAGGAGGGTTCCCTATTCTCTTACCCCCTCCAGAAGTTATTATTTGTAGATTTTTAGATAATGGCCTTTCTGACTGGTATACAGTGATACCTCTCTGTAGTGGTGGTTTACATTTCATTGATAATTTGTGATCTCGAGCATCTTTTCATGTGTGAGAACAGTCACTTTTGATTGCAGAGAAGATAATCCAATAGTCTTGGGTACTTGGGTTAGAGAAGAAGAAAATCTGAAAATAAATGAGCTAAATATACAACTTTAAGAAATTAGAAAAGCAGAGTAACTTGAAAGAAATTAGATATAAAGATAAAAGTGAGTGAAAAAGAAAATAAAGATTCAATAGGTGGAATGAACAAAGCCAAAATATGTTTCTTCAGAAAGACTAAGAAAACTGACAAATGAAAAAACTGAAAAAGTCACAGATAAATAATTTGGGGTAAGGAAAATATACAAATACTGCAGAAATCAAGCAGAGGGTATTATAAATAACTGTATGCCCAGAACTTTTGAAGTACGTGAAATGGTCAAATTACTTAAGCAAATCCAATAAGTAGAAACTAGTCTATAGCCATTGAAGAAATTAGATTTATCATTTTTCCCCTCATAGATCAAACACAAGGCTCAAATGGTTCTATAGGACAATTCTAATTTTTTCAAGGAAAAGACTATTCATATTTCACATAAACTCTTTAAAAGACTGTGAAAAGAAGTAATTCACTCTGGTTTTATGAGTTATAACTTAATACCAAAACACAAGGAGAAAAAGAAAAGATATAACTCAAACAGCAAATTCATCAGTATGTACAAAAGGAGAATATATATTCAGTAGTAAAATGCTAAAAGTGTCCACTTTAAGGAACAATATAAGCATACTCACTATCATGGGTATTCAACATTGTACCATAGGTCTTAAGGATAAAATGATAGAAAAGTAATGGAAGGGGAGAAAAATGGTCATCTACATAGACAACACAAGGAGGGGTATACAATTTACTGAAATTATCATGGAAATTTTTCAAGGTAGAAATTACACAATACTCAGTTCAGTTCAGCTGCTAGTCATGGACTGCAGCACACCAGGCTTCCCTGTCCATCACCAGCTCCTGGAGCCTACTCAAACTCATGTCCATCACGTTGGTGATGCCATCCAACCATCATAAGATTTAGACACAAGAAACAATTGTATTTCTGTATACCAGCAACAAACAGAAAATTCATTTTTTATATACTCTTTATACAAGCAACTGAAAATCGATGGTACTTTGAAATATACATAGTGAAAAACAAGCACAGCTTCTATAGGGAAAATAATAAAACTGAATCAAAAGACATTTTAAAAGTTCTCAATAAATGGATATACATGTTATGTTCATCTGTTGGAAGAGTTAATATTGTAAAAATATGCGTTTCCTCACATTATACCTATTTACTGGAATTACGGATTTTTAAAAATGATTTAGGAGATCCAATCAGTCCATTCTAAAGATCAGTCCTAGGTATTCTTTGGAAGGAATGATGCTAAAGCTGAAACTCTAGTACTTTGGCCACGTCGTGCGAAGAGTTGACTCATTGGAAAAGACTCTGATGCTGGGAGGGATTGGGGGCAGGAGGAGAAGGGGATGACCAAGGATGAGATGGCTGGATGGCATCATGGACTCGATGGTCGTGAGTTTGAGTAAACTCCAGGAGTTGGTGATGGACAGGGAGGCCTGGCGTGCTGCGATTCATGGGGTCTCAAAGAGTTGGACACGACTGAGCGACTGAACTGAACTGAAAAATGATTTAAAAACTTAAATGGAAGAGCAAAGTGTCAAGAGAGTCCTAAAGAATCAAGCAAACTTTTTCTACCAGAAAAACTTATAATAATTAAAGCTGTATAACTAGTACAGAGATAAAGCAATGGGATAGAATGGAAAAATAAGAAAATGATCTATGCACGTAGAAAACTTGACATAAGGCACAACTAAATTCAGGGTTAGGGGGAAAGAACAGACTATTCAATAACTGGTTCTAGAATAATTGCATATCTATAAGGATAAAACTGTAAACTGACCCTTAACTCAAGCCTTACAGCAAAAACAAAAAATCAGTTTCTAATGTATTAAGCCTTAAGTATGACAATAAAATATTAGAAATTCTAGAAGAAAATATAGAATAAAAACTCCCACAGCCTTAATTTCTTAGACAAAATTATGTAAACTGTAATAAGGATTAAGAAATTTGACTTCACCACAATTAAGAACCATGCATTAAAAGACCCTGTAAAGACTTGTGGTTACCAAGGGCGGGGGGGAAGTTGGGGGAAATATGGACTGGGAGTTTGGGGTTAGCAGATAAAAACTATTGTGTTGCCCAAAAAGTTCATTTGGGTTTTTCCATACCATCCTATGAAAAACTCAAATGATCCAACCCAATACTATATGTAGAATGGATGAACAACAAGGTCCTACTGTATAACACAGGGAAATATATTCAATACCTATAATAAGCCATAATGGAAAAAGCATATGAAAAAGAGTATGTGTGTGTGTGTATGTATGTGTGTGTATAAATGTAAATATATATACACA
>SJYC01099765.1:0-26675 GCA_006408675.1 Madoqua kirkii
GGACACGACTGAGCGACTGAACTGAACTGAAAAATGATTTAAAAACTTAAATGGAAGAGCAAAGTGTCAAGAGAGTCCTAAAGAATCAAGCAAACTTTTTCTACCAGAAAAACTTATAATAATTAAAGCTGTATAACTAGTACAGAGATAAAGCAATGGGATAGAATGGAAAAATAAGAAAATGATCTATGCACGTAGAAAACTTGACATAAGGCACAACTAAATTCAGGGTTAGGGGAAAAGAACAGACTATTCAATAACTGGTTCTAGAATAATTGCATATCTATAAGGATAAAACTGTAAACTGACCCTTAACTCAAGCCTTACAGCAAAAACAAAAACCAGTTTCTAATGTATTAAGCCTTAAGTATGACAATAAAATATTAGAAATTCTAGAAGAAAATATAGAATAAAAACTCCCACAGCCTTAATTTCTTAGACAAAATTATGTAAACTGTAATAAGGATTAAGAAATTTGACTTCACCACAATTAAGAACCATGCATTAAAAGACCCTGTAAAGACTTGTGGTTACCAAGGGCGGGGGGGGAAGTTGGGGGAAATATGGACTGGGAGTTTGGGGTTAGCAGATAAAAACTATTGTGTTGCTCAAAAAGTTCATTTGGGTTTTTCCATACCATCCTATGAAAAACTCAAATGATCCAACCCAATACTATATGTAGAATGGATGAACAACAAGGTCCTACTGTATAACACAGGGAAATATATTCAATACCTATAATAAGCCATAATGGAAAAAGCATATGAAAAAGAGTATGTGTGTGTGTGTATGTATGTGTGTGTATAAATGTAAATATATATACACACACACACACACATATATACAACTGAATCACTTTGCTGTGTAGCAGAAATTAATATAACATTGTAAATCAACTGTATGTCAATTTTTTTAAAGACCTTGTAAATAATGTAAAAGACAAACCACAAACTGGGAAAATATATTTGTGATTCACATAACAAAAAATTAAAAATGACTAGTGTCTACAATATATACCAACTTATGTATCAATAGAAAAATATAAATCAAGTTTTTATTGAAAAATCATGTCACATAGGTAACATGAGCAGTCAATAAATATCAAAGGATTCTCTACCTCGTTATAGTGAGTGAACATTCAAATAATGATATACCATTTCACAGCTATAAGACTAGAAAAAAATTAAAGTCTAACAAAACCAAGTGATAAGAAAGACATAGAATGATAGAATTTCTCAGAGCAGGTAAGACCACAGATTGGTATAATCGTCTTTGGGGAATAACTTATCTCCCAGTCAACTTGAGTGTACATATACCCCTCGCCTAAGCAGTTCTACTCCAAATCTTTGCACATGTGTACCAGGAAACACATACAAGCTTTAGAATAGCACTGTCCATAATAGCAGCAAACACTAGAAACAGCTCAATTGTCCATTAAACTTAGAATGGATAAAGTCGTTATATAATTTATACAGTGAAATACTGTGCTGTAATAAAAATGAACTACAGCTATATGCATCAACATAAAAATTTTAGAAAAAAATTTTGAAGTCAAAAAGCAAACTGCAGAATATAGATGTACAGTTCCATTCATGTATAGTTCAATAACAGGGATATCTAAACAAGATATTGTTCAGACACATGCATGTGATTAAAATATGAAGAAAAAGTGAGAAGATTATCACAAAATTTAGGATCCTGATTGCCTCTGAGAAGGAGATAGTGGTGTGCTATCAAGAGAGGCACACAGTAGCCTTCACAAGTATTAATAACGTCCTGTTTCTTAAGCTGGCTGATAAGCACAAGGTTCTTCCTTTTATTTTTGTTATTGTACACAATTATACACCTTTACTCTGTATGATAGACTCACAATAAAACATTTTATAAAATTAAGAACAATTTACTTTTAGATGGGCTTCCCTGATAGCTCAGTTGGTAAAGAATCTGCCTGCAATGCAGGAAACCCGAAGGGATAGATTACCCACTCCAGTAGTCTTGGGGTCCCCTTGTGGCTCAGCTGGTAAGGAATCTACCTGCAATGTGGGAGATCTGGGTTCTATTCCTGGGTTGGGAAGATACCCTGGGAAAGGGAAAGGCTACCCACTCCAGTATTCTGGCCTGGAGAATTCCATGGGGTCGCAGAGAGTCAGGCATGACTGAGTGACTTTCATTTACTCACTCACTCACTTTTAGATAATTGATTTGGCTTTATAAAGGAACCAATGAATTAATTTAATACTTTTCCTTATAGACTGATAATTTCCACTGTCTCCTTGGGCTACAAAATTATAAAATTTAAACCACCATCCTCAAAAATAGAAATCTAAGTAATTTTGATTGAACTTTTAACTTTTGAATTTTTTATAAACATAGGTATATATACACATAAATATGAATTTTAAGATGATACCTACGGAAGAATTTAAAGCCATATAAACCTATACAAATGCAAGCTAATATATATATACATGGTGCATGTTTTAAAAGATAGGTGGAATCACTGTTTTTTGTGTGTGTGGCTAGCGATCAGATTAATTGGGTGTTCTTTGAAGACTGGTAAGCCTATTAATTCTGTTTTTTGTTTCTGTTCTGATACTACAAAGACAAGATGGTTGTGTCAACTGAAAAAATGCACAACCTAAAAGCTGAGAATTGCTGAGCTCTCAGTAGTTCTCAGTACTCAGCAGTTCTCAGTAGTACTCAATAATTCTCTGTACTCAGAAAACCTGAGTTTTATGAGGTGGCCTTATGAAGGACCATAACCTGCCTGGGAAGGCAGCCTCTCAGATAGCTCTGAGGGACTGTTCCTAAGAGGTAAAGGAGGAACCAGGATACGTGGGGGTTTTTACTGGAGGCAAAACTACATAGTGGAATATCAAAAGATTACTGCTAATCACAAAAACACAGATAACTCAGATGGATGAATTTAATGATTTCTCATATATGGGAAGATGCAAGCATCTGGGCTTATTGGAATCATTCTTTTGATGTACACCTTAACTATCCATGGCCAGTATCCTGTTTTTCTCTATCCTGAATTCCCCTTGGGGCATACAAGAGTGGGAGATGGAGGCTGTTGTGGTGATTGATGGCTTTATGGCTGAAACATCCTTGCTCACTGAGAGGGCAGGTGACATTTTTTGTCCGCATTTGGAAAAAGTAGAGAGGGAATAGAACATCATGTATATTTGCAGAATAAACTAGGGGTTCCTGTTATGTAACATAAATGTGGAAGGAGGAGAAAAGAAATAGTTTTCACCAAAAAAACCTAAGTAAATTACATCCCACTAAACTAAAGAATCAAAAGTTTACTAACCATAATATCTATACCTCCTTAAAAGTGAAAGTGTTAGTCACTCAGTTGTGTCCAGCTCTTTGCCACCACATGGACTGTAGCCCACCAGGTTCCTCTACCATGGAATTCTCCTGGCAAGAATACTGGAGTGGTTTGCCATTCCCTTCTCCAGGGGATCTTCCCAACTCAGGAATCAAACCTGGGTCTCCTGCATTGCAGGCAGATTCTTTACCATTTAAGCCACCAGACCAGTGAAGCCCTATACCTCTGTACCTCCCTATTCCCATGAAAATAAGACTTAGCCTGGGTATATAAGAGTTGATGAGATCATTCCAAGAAAAAGCACCAAACTTGGATGAAAATGGATACATCCAAGATGGTATGCAAGGAATTTAACAATCAGTTCAGCTTGAAAAGTCAGAAAGCATACTAGCCAACCTTAAGCTGTATCACTGCATCCTAATATCAGGACCAGTATTTGTTGAACTTTTATTCTATTTTATAGAAATTTTGTTTGTTTTTTACCCTAGAATAGTGACTTGTACGCAGTAGTTGCTGAATAAATATTTGTTGACTAAATGACATATTTAAAATTTAAAAAGCAGAGAGTAAAAACTAAAAGCTATTAGAACAGAGTAAATATTTATAAAAGCATTTCAAGTTGAATGAGACTGACAGCAGGAGATTAAAAGCAATCAGGAATGCTAGGGGGCAAAGCAGAGCGACTGCAAGGTGCATGGGGGCTGCAGTCTGAAAAAATGTGAGCTGAAAACTTTTCTGTGCTGGATTTGTAATGTTGACTTTAAAGGTAATCATAAACTAAAAGTTGAAAGTTATGCTATCAGTTCAGTTCAGTCGCTCAGTCGTGTCCGACTCTTTGTGACCCCATGAATTGCAGCACGCCAGGCCTCCCTGTCCATCAACAACTCCCAGAGTTCACTCAGATTCGCATCCGTCGAGTCCGTGATGCCATCCAGCCATCTCACCCTCTATTGTCCCCTTCTCCTCCTGCCTCCAATCCCTCCCAGCATCAGAGTCTTTTCCAATGAGTCAACTATTTGCATGAGGTGGCCAAAGTACTGGAGCTTCAGCTTCAGCATCATTCCCTCCAAAGAAATCCCAGGGCTGACCTCCTTCAGGATGGACTGGTTGGATCTCCTTGCAGTCCAAGGGACTCTCAAGAGTCTTCTCCAACACCACAGTTCAAAAGCATCAATTCTTTGGCGCTCAACCTTCTTCACAGTCCAACTCTCACATCTATACATAACTACTGGAAAAACCATAGCCTTGACTAGATGGACCTTTGTTGGCAAAGTAATGTCTCTGCTTTTGAATATCTGTCTAGGTTGGTCAAAACTTTCCTTCCAAGGAGTAAGCATATTTTAATTTCATGGCTGCAATCACCATCTGCAGCGATTTTGGAGCCCAAAAATATGAAGTCTGACACTGTTTCCACTGTTTCCCCATCTATTTTCCATGAAGTGATGGGACCAGATGCCATGATCTTCATTTTCTAAAATGTTGAGCTTTAAGCCAACTTTTTCACTCTCCATTTTCACTTTCATCAAGAGGCTTTTTAGTTCCTCTTCACTTTCTGCCATAAGGGTGGTGTCATCTGCATATCTGAGGTTATTGATATTTCTCCTCAACACCACAGTTCAAAAGCATCAATTCTTTGGCGCTCAACCTTCTTCACAGTCCAACTCTCACATCTATACATAACTACTGGAAAAACCATAGCCTTGACTAGATGGACCTTTGTTGGCAAAGTAATGTCTCTGCTTTTGAATATCTGTCTAGGTTGGTCAAAACTTTCCTTCCAAGGAGTAAGCGTATTTTAATTTCATGGCTGCAATCACCATCTGCAGCGATTTTGGAGCCCAAAAATATAAAGTCTGACACTGTTTCCACTGTTTCCCCATCTATTTTCCATGAAGTGATGGGAACAGATGCCATGATCTTCATTTTCTAAAATGTTGAGCTTTAAGCCAACTTTTTCACTCTCCATTTTCACTTTCATCAAGAGGCTTTTTAGTTCCCCTTCACTTTCTGCCATAAGGGTGGTGTCATCTGCATATCTGAGGCTATTGATATTTCTCCCGCCAATCTTGCTTCCAGCTTGTGCTTCTTCCAGCCCAGCGTTTCTCATGATGTACTCTGCACAGAAGCTAAATAAGCAAGGTGACAATATACAGCCCTTGACGTACTCCTTTTCCTATTTGAAACCAGTCTGTTGTTCCATGTCCAGTGCTAACGGTTGCTTCCTGACCGGCATACAGGTTTCTCAAGAGGCAGGTCAGGTGATCTGGTATTCCCATCTCTTTCAGAATTTTCCACAGTTTATTGTGATCCACACAGTCAAAGATTTCAGCATGGTCAATAAAGCAGAAATAGATGTTTTTCTGGAACTCTCTTGCTTTTTCCATGATCCAACGGATGTTGGCAATTTGATCTCTGGTTCCTCTACCTTTTCTAAAACCAGCTTGAACATATGGAAGTTCATGGTTCATGTATTTCTGAAGCCTGGCTTGGAGAATTTTGAGCATTAATTTATCAGTGGGAATTATCAGGACTTCAAACCCAGAGACAGCATCTCATGTAACCTTGAGAGAACTGCTCCAAGGAAGGGAGCCAGGTTATATAGAAGTTTTGCAACAAAGGGCAAGTAGTCTGAACATGAAAAGGTGATTGTTAATGAAAGAAAACAAGACACTCCAAGTTAAAGAATTTAGTATTTCTATGTATATGAAGACGAAGGGTCTGGGCTCACTGAAATCATTTTTTTGATATGCAGCTCAGCTATCTGGGGCCAGTATCCTTTGTTTCCACATCCTGAGTTTCCTCAGGGCTCACCAAAGGGAGTGGCTGCAATCTGATGGCTGCTAGATGGCAAATATTCTTTCCTTTCTGACTTCCATCCTCAGTGGCTGCAATCATTGATGACTGTGACATCCTTGTTTACTGGTATGGCAGAAAATATTCCATTTCTCAGAAATCTCCACCAAAATACCAAAACCTTCTATTTTTCTGGCTGTTTTTTAAGATCTTATCTTTCATTTCAGCAGTTTCACTATGATAAAATATATTTTTCTATTCTGCTTAGGACTCATTTTCTGAGCCTGAGGATTCTTGTTTTTCTACTGTTCTGGAGATCCTCATCCAATATTTTTCTTCAAATATTGACTATTCTTGGGAATTGGTTTTAGCCACATAAGGAGACTTGCTTCTCTTTCATGTCTCTTAAATTCTTTTACATATTTCCTTTTGTTATCTTTCCTCAGCTTCATCTTTGATTTTAGTGATTTTCTATTATCTGTGTCGGAACTGCTGTTTGACTTTCCCGTTGAGACTTTTGTTTCAATGATCAAATAAGTCAAGTTTAGAAGTTCTATTTATTGTCTTGAATCTTAAATCTCCTCTTCCCCCATGTGTCTTGTTACTGTGTTTTTATTTCATGTAAGTAATACTTTGCCCGTGGGTATCTTTTCTGGTCTGAATTGAACAGGACCCTTTCTACAGTAGTTGTGTGATTGCTTCTGACAGATCTATCAGGCATATTCCCAGCCCAAACCCCTGTTATGCTATTTCCTTAACTAGAATTTCACACTCTAGATGGGTAGCACAGATCAGAATCTCAAATTTTAGCTAAAAATCCCCCCTCCAAGGGTAATGAATTCCTAGGGAAGCCCTTTGTGTTTCCTCCACCTGGAGCCAAAACCAAGGAAGACAAGTTCTTTCCTTGCCTATATGTACTGAAGGACAGATTTTTTTTTTTTCTAAATTTCCCTTTAACTGAGACTGTAGTTACTCAGAGTTCCCTGCTTTTTATAAAAGTTTTAATCCCATTTCCTGTGAACCCTCCATTTTTTCTATGAGCTCAAAGGTTTTATCTCCTGATTTTTCATGAATGTTATACCTCCAGCCCTCAGGTTTCTGGCTGATTTCATTTCCCAATTTTATACTTGTCTTCCGGGAATTTCCCTTTATTGAAAACTCAGCTACACAATTCAGTGGAAAGTTTTCCGGATACTTTCTCTTCCTTGCTACATAAAATGGAAATCTCCCACTTACCTAAATTAGATCAAACCATATGACTTGTTGATATTTGACTATTTTTGACCTATAAAATTCTGTTCATAATATAACTCAGATATTCAATTTAATTATTTTCTAACCCTTAGTTGATGTGAAGATTAAATGAGATAATATGTTTAAAGATCTTATCAGTTTGGACATGTAGATAACAATGAATGTTAACATTATAAACATGCATGTCTGTAAGGGCAAAGGATAAACACTGTCTGGTTGGTCCTTCTTCCTTAGTTCTTGTCTCATCGTAGCAAAGAATTGAAATGACCAACAGTTACAGCTCAAGCAGGCAAGATTTCTTGTGCAAACAGTACACTTTTGACACCGCTAAGAGTGGGCCTCCCCACAGGCGTGGCCCTGTCCTAGTTTGGCTTCCCTCTGTTACATTCCTTGTACTCTCTCCTGAGGGGTTCCTGAGACCTCATAGGTTACACCCTATGAAGATAGGGAATAACCTGCATATGCCCAAGACCAGCAGGGAAGGGGACATGCTTTCTGGGAAACAGGCATGATTTTAGGAAAGAGGACATGCTGGGCATATTTTCTCACCAGAGGTTCCCATTCCATTCATTGGATTCCCCTTTCTGCAGACTTTTTTGTTTTTCTAGTTGCTGTTTCCTCTGACTGCCATCTGAGACCCCGTTTCCCTATTCTAACTAACAATATCATAAATAAAATACTGTTAATAGGATTTGCCTTGAGGGAAGGGACCTTACTTACTGGAAACAGGGAAGGAAAGAGATACGTATTTTTCCTGTAAACTCTTGCAGTTCAATTCAGTCACTCAGTCATCTCCAACTCTTTTCAACCCCATGAGTTGCAGCACGCCGGGCCTCCCTGTCCATCACCATCTCCCCGAGTTCACTCAGACTCACGTCCATCGAGTCCGTGATGCCATCCAGCCATCTCATGTCTGTCGTCCCCTTCTCCTCCTGCCCCCAATCCTTCCCAGCATCAGAGTCTTTTCCAATGAGTCAACTCTTCACATGAGGTGGCCAAAGTACTGGAGTTTCAGCTTCAGCATCATTCCTTCCAAAGGAATTCCAGGGTTGATCTTCAGAATGGACTGGTTGGATCTCCTTGCAGTCCAAGGGACTCTCAAGAGTCTTCTCCAAACTACAGTTCAAAAGCATCAGTTCTTTGGTGCTCAGCCTTCTTCACACTCCAACTCTCACATTCATACATGTTTACTGGAAAAACCATAGCCTTGACTAGATGGACTTCAGTTGGCAAAGTAATGTCTCTGCTTTTGAATATACTATCTAGGTTGGTCATAACTTTTCTTCCAAGGAGTAAGCGTCTTTTAATTTCATGGCTGCAGTCATCTTCTGCAGTGATTTTAGAGCCCCTCCCCCAAATAAAGTCTGACACTGTTTCCACTGTTTCCCCATCTATTTCCCATGAAGTGATGAGACCCTATGCCATGATCTTCATTTTCTGAATGCTGAGCTTTAAGCCAACTTTTTCACTCTCCTCTTTCACTTTCATCAAGAGGCTTTTTAGTTCCTCTGCACTTTTTACCATAAGGGTGGTGTCATCTGCATATCTGAGGTTATTGATATTTCTCCCAGCAATCTTGATTCCACCTTGTGTTTCTTCCAGTCCAGTGTTTCTCATGATGTACTCTGCATAGAAGTTAAATAAGCAGGGTGACAATATAGAGGTTTGACGTCCTCCTTTTCCTATTTGGATCCAATCTGTTGTTTCATATCCAGTTCTGGCTGTTTCTTCCTGACCTGCATACAGATTTCTCAAGAGGCAGATTAGGTGGTCTGGTATTTCCATCTCTTTCAGAATTTTCCACAATTTATTGTGATCCACACAGTCAAAGACTTTGGCATAGTCAATAAAGCAAAAATAGATGTTTTTCTCAAACTCATGATCCAACGGATGTTGGCAATTTGATCTCTGGTTCCTCTGCCTTTTCTAAAACCAGCTTGAACATCAGGGAGTTCACAGTTCACGTATTGCTGAAGCCTGGCTTGGAGAGTTTTGAGCATTACTTTACTAGCATGTGAGATGAGTGCAATTGTCATATCCAGTTCTGGCTGTTTCTTCCTGACCTGCATACAGATTTCTCAAGAGGCAGATTAGGTGGTCTGGTATTTCCATCTCTTTCAGAATTTTCCACAATTTATTGTGATCCACACAGTCAAAGACTTTGGCATAGTCAATAAAGCAAAAATAGATGTTTTTCTCAAACTCATGATCCAACGGATGTTGGCAATTTGATCTCTGGTTCCTCTGCCTTTTCTAAAACCAGCTTGAACATCAGGGAGTTCACAGTTCACGTATTGCTGAAGCCTGGCTTGGAGAGTTTTGAGCACTACTTTACTAGCATGTGAGATGAGTGCAATTGTGTGGTAGTTTGAGCATTCTTTGGCATTGCCTTTCTTTGGGATTGGAATGAAAACTGACCTTTTCCAGACCTGTGGCCACTGCTGAGTTTTCCAAATTTGCTGGCATATTGAGTGCAACACTTTCACAGCATCATCTTTCAGGATTTGAAACGGCTCAACTGGAATTCCATCACCTCCACTAGCTTTGTTCGTAGTGATGCTTTCTAAGGCCCATTCCAAGGTGTCTGGCTCTAGATTAGTGATCACATCATTATGATTATCTGGGTCGTGAAGATCTTTTTTGTACAGTTCTTCCATGTATTCTTGCCACCTCTTCTTAATATCTTCTGCTTCTGTTAGGTCCAGACCATTTCTGTCCTTTATTGAGCCCATCTTCGCATGAAATGTTCCCTTGGTATGTCTAATTTTCTTGAAGAGATCTCTAGTCTTTCCCATTCTCTTGTTTTCCTCCATTTCTTTGCATTGATCGCTGAAGAAGGCTTTCTTATCTCTTCTTGCTATTCTTTGGAACTCTGCATTCAGATGCCTAAGTAAACTCTTTGGTAACTCTTAAATTTTGAGCTATTTGCATATATTTCCTACTCAAAAATCATTGTAAAAATTAAAAGCCCATGAAACTACATAACATGTTATACATAAGATATATATGGAAGATGGTATGGAGATTCCTTACAAAACTAAGAATAATACCACCATATGACCCAGTAATCCCCCTCCTAGGCATGTACCCTGAGGAAACCAAAATTGAAAGGGACACATGTATCACATTGTTCATTGCAGCAGTACTTACAATAGCTAGAACATGGAAGCAACCTACATGTCCATCAACAGATAAATGGATAAAGAAGTTGTAGTACATTTACACAAGGGAATATTACTCAGCCGTTAAATGAACACATCAGAACACCTCAGTTCTGATGAGGTGAATGAACCTAGAACCTATTATACAGAGTGAAGTGAGTCAGAAAGATAAGTACTATATTCTAATGTACATGTACAGAATCTAGAAAAATGGTTCTGGAGAATTTATTTACAGGCCAACAAAGGAGAAACAGACATAGAGAACAGTCTTATGGACATTAGGAGAGAGGAGGAGAGAGGGAAATATATGGAAAGAGTAACATGGAAACTTACATTACCATATGTAAAATAGATAGCCAATGGGGAACTTGCTGTATGGCTCAGGAAACTCAAACAGGGTCTCTGTATCAACCTAGAGGGATGGGATGGGGAGGAAGATAAAAGGGAGTTTCAAAAGGGAAGGGATATATGTATATCTATGACTGATTCATGTTGAAGTTTGACAGAAAAAAGCAAAATTCTGTAAAGCAATTATCCTTCAATAAAAAAAATAAATTTAAAAAATGAAGCAGCCACTGCTTTTAAAACAGGCTCTTGCCACATGATTCTTCTCTATGTCTATGGTAATCAAGGCAATCGCTATAAAGATACTAATGGAATTTTAAAATTTCACCTAAACATATGGGGCCATTTAAGGAAGTTATCAGAGCAGTTTATGTGCCCAGTCTCCTAAGGACTCATGCAATACGGCAGGAGTACCATAGTACTTCTGTGTACCTCTGGACTAGAGGGATTTGCCTTCAGTCAGTCATTGTTCCTTAGCCATGTGAGGTAATGTATTGTATTGGTTTCCCCCCTGGTCTACAGCAGGGTTTCTTACCCTCCAGATATTGACCCTTCAGACCTGATAATTCTCGGTGGTGGAGCTGTCCTGTGTTCTGTAAGATGTGTGGCCTCATCCCCAGTCTCTGTCCCAGTTGCCAGCAGACTCCCCTTCCTCAGATTTTCTACAGACATTGCTAAATACTCTCTGAGGGACAGAACTGCTCCCAACTGAGAGAGACTTTTGAGCATCCTACATCTTGCTAAATGCTTTGGTCTGAGCCTGTGTTGGTGAGTTAAGTGTCAAGACTGAGAAGAAATACCCGAAGGTCTTTCTATGGTTTAGGAAGAGGAGGAAACTCCTTTCATAGCTTAAACTGGTTCTCTCACTAGATAAACCAAAGGGAACCAGTGGCAACATCCCAGGGGTACTCAAAAAAATGTCAGTGTCCTCCCTTTGAAACTTGTGTAATGTCAGTTTGAAACGTGCTCCTTCCGCTATTCATATAACAAAGCCCACTTGCAAATAGTACCTGGGCATTCTTTTCGGTGGGCTTCCCTGGTGACTTAGTGGTAGAGAATCTGCCTGTCAATGCAGGAGACACAAGTTTGATCCCTGGGTTGGGAAGATCCCCTGCAGAAGGAAATGGCTACCTACTCCATATTCTTGCCGGGGACATTCCATGGACAGAGGAGCCTGGTGGGCTACAGAGTTTGACATGACTTAACACCTAAACAACAACAACTGCTTTGGGTACAAGCTCCTACATAAACTGTGGAGAACAGAAAAGGGCTGGCAGGAAGTCTTAGGCACATTCCACTCCTTGGATCATTAAGAAGAATCACATTAAGTCTATCTCCTCAGTCAAATAAACCTTTCTGCACACAACACAGCTTAGAAAATCTTGCTTACTCTAAATTTAGCTGATATGTATTAGACACCTTTAAAGTTCTCCGTGGAGGATTCTATTTAAAACATTGCCATCACCTCATTCTATGTTCATTTCTAAATTACTTAAAACTTTGCACTTAAAAATATTAACTTTGTAAAAGTCTAATCTGGCATGGAAATACACAGCAGGTTTTGGAAACATTCTCTTTAAAAAATGAATCAGAAACTCATAGACTCATATTAATCTGTTAGTTTTTCTCCCCTGTCCTACCTTCTTTAAAAAAAAAAAAAAAAAACACTAAGTGTTTTAGTGCAAATGGAGTTACTTGTAGGGATCCCTGCTTCAAACATAAGAAATAAACTGTAATTTGCAAAGTTCATTATCAAAGATCAATGTTGAGAAGTGAATAATCTTAGTTTTCAGTTGGTTGCAAGTTTTCATCAATTAAATGTCACTGAAAACTGAAATAGGCATATTTAATTTTATACTTTAAAATTACTCAAGGTTATTTTTAAAGTAAAAATAAAAATAAAGATAATTTTTTAAAGCTAGTTTATATTAGGATGAATTTATATAAAAGCACTTCAACTTATTTTAAAATCTTTGTAACATCTTAAAATCCATTACTTCATGTATATGGGAAATGTCTCTAAGACTTAGTCATTTAAGGATAAGATAATTTTATTTTTCCAGTTAAGTCCGGAATTGTTTTAGCCCTTTCACCTCACTTATATATGCATCAATCAATTTGTTTCTGCCTCTCAAGTTCAATATGAAGACTTATATTAGTTTTGAATCAAAATAGTCTTGAAATAGTGTGTGATTTTCAAATTGTGGGGGTGGAGGGCAGAAATCACTTGCCTTCTGCCTTATTTGTAAAGCACTATGCTCAAAATTCTATTTCAGGGTCAGCAACTGAGATATTAGATTGAATATGCATGAACTGAACACATTTACAAGTTAAAAAGATCTTGGGTTTCTGAAAAGAATATGCCATTGTTCTTGTTTTGCCCTTCTCTTTTTCCTCCAGCTATTAAAAAAAAGATGCTCCCTTCTCTTTCCTCACTATACTTAGTCTAAGAGTTAACTACCCACACCTGAGCACATAAGAAGCAAAAAGGAGAATGCAAATAACCTGATGTACAGAAAGCTAAGAATAGCTGCATAAAAGGGCTCTACTCTCATTTGGTCTTTCTCCATTACTACAAGGGTTAGCGATTACATAAAATTTTCTAGAGTGGATAAAATTTTCTAGAATTTAAGATGGCAGCAAGAATGGGCATAACCCTTAATATCTTTTCATCTACAAGAGGCCTGGAAGTGATTCCCTCTTACCTGATAACAGGAATATATAGTGGCTCAGAGAGTAAAGAATCTGCCTACAATGCAGGAGACCTGGGTTCTATCCTGGGTCGGGAAGATCCCCTGGAGAAGGAAATGGCAATCCACTCCAGTGTTCTTGCCTGGAGAATTCCATGGACAGAAGAGCCTGGCAGGCTACAGTCCATGAGGTCTCAGAGGGTTGGACATGACTGAGCAAATTTCACTCTCCATATATTCATTCTGCATAAATTTCACTCTCCCATATTGATTCATATTGTTGTATGGCAGAAACCAATGCAGCACTGTAAAACAATTATCCTTCAATTAAGCTTTTTTAAAAATTAAAAAAAAAAAACCTGATAGGCAGGTTATATATATGCTGATGACTTGCCTACACTTGGAAGGGCCACTGCCTGCATCCCCAGTGGTGAGGCAAAGAGCCCCTGCTGTCGTCTTCCTGGGTAGGAGACCTCTTGAAAGTTGGTGTATCTACCGTTTAAATTGCCTAAAGCATGTTCCATGACCACACAGCAGGGTGACCTTGGGCGAAGTTTCTTAATTTCTCTGAGTCTGTTTTACTTTGAGGATCTTGTACAGATCAAACAACCGAATTTAAACACAGTAATTGAATCGCAGTGAACATTCAACAAACGGCAGGGGCGTGGGGAGTGCTATCTGCTGGTGACACCTCTTTGTTCCAGATCCCCTCCCTGTCACCCTGTCATTCCTGCCAGCTCACTTTTTTTTTTTTTTTTTTGGCCAGGCAAATAAAAGGGGGCATGAGGGAGAAAGGAGAAGCATGAACAGAAGCTCAATTGAAAACAAACTGAAATTCATTCACAAGACACACATTCTTGATTTGGGTTGTGGCTCTGCTTATTGAGTGCAGTTTATGAGGTACCATGTTTTGACTTCGCTCCTAATCTCCCCATTGATTATTACAGCCACAGGCTGTTCAGCACAACACATATGGAAATTAGGTCCTTTAAGAAATTGACCCTCTGATGATGTGTTTCCAAAAGGAATCCTGCTCACTTCCAACAGGAAGCCTAGATCTGGAGGATAAACAAGTGCAACAGTTCCTTGATATGGAGATAGCCATAATGGAGACTCTTTCTGCTCCTTCTTCCTCTTAGCTCTGATAAGGGATTAGCTTGCTGGTGGCAGTAAATCTCCACTCTCTTACTTGTCCAATTCAATTAGAACAGCCCCCGTGCTCACTTCCAACAGGAAGCCTAGATCTGGAGGATAAACAAGTGCAACAGTTCCTTGATATGGAGATAGCCATAATGGAGACTCTTTCTGCTCCTTCTTCCTCTTAGCTCTGATAAGGGATTAGCTTGCTGGTGGCAGTAAATCTCCACTCTCTTACTTGTCCAATTCAATTAGAACAGCCCCCGCGGGAGTTACAGGAGGGGGCTGTCTCTTGTGAACCATCCTTGGGACTACATCTCGACAATTCCCACAGTGCCAGCCTCTTCCCTGACTCTTCATGAAACTGTCTTTTTTTTTTTCTCTTTTAAATGTTTAATTAGAGGATAGTTACTTCACAATATTGTGATGGTTTCTGCCATACATCAACGTGAACTGGCCACATGTATACATGTGTCTTCTCCCTCTTGAACCTCCCTCCCACCGTCCTCCCCATCCCACCCCTCTATGTCGTCACAGAGCGCCGGCTTGGGGTTCCCTGCATCATACAGCAAATTGCCACTGGCTATCTGTATTGCATGTTGTAATGTGTATGTTTCAATGCTATTCTCCCCACACTCTCCTTCCCCCACTGTGTCCAAAAGTGCATTCTTCATGTCTGCCTCTCCTTTGCTGCTCTGCAAGTAGGATCATCAGTACTATTTTTCTAGATTCTGTATATATGCATTAGTATGTTATATTTGTCTTTCTCTTTCTGACTTACTTCACTCTGTTCAATAGGCTCTGGGTTCATCTACCTCATTAGAACTGACTCAAATGCATCCCTTTTTATAGCTGAGTAATGTTCTATTGGGTATATATACCACAACTTCTTTATCCATTTATCTGTCAATTTTTTTTATCAATTTAGGATATCAATTTTATCAATCTAGGTTGCTTCTATGTTCTAGCTATTATGCACAGTGCTGCAGTGAACATTGGGGTACATGTGTCTTTTTCAATTATGGTTTCCTCAGGGTATATATGACCAGTAGTGGGTTACTGGGTCATATAGTAGTTTTATTCCTAGTTTTTTAAGGAATCTCCATACTGTTATTCATAGTGGCTGCATCAATTTACATTCCTCACCAGCAGTGCAAGAGATTCCAGGAGTTGGTGATGGACAGGGAGGCCTGGCGTGCTGCGATTCATGGTGTCGCAAAGAGTCGAACACGACTGAGTGACTGAACTGAACTGAACCGAATAATGAGCAATGCTGAGCATCTTTTCATGTATTAGGCATCTGAAACTGTCAGTTTCCTCATTTATTGTCACGTATCAGTGTTCCTTTCTTTTTTCTCAACTCAAAAGAGAAGCTCTCTCTTTTCCATTAATCTGAAAGTGTTATCTTTAGTAAACTAACTGTAAATTTACCATGTTTATATATTTTGCTTTATATTCACTCCAGCTCAGGAACTTTTTTATTCATTTCCTCAAGAAATTTCAGTCTTCAAAGAAAATCACATTCATAGCAATTTTTCCATCCTTTAATCACAACAATACAATGTGAATATTGACTGGTTAGAGTTTTAAGCAATGTGCAAATTTTTATTTTCAAAGGGTAGGCACAGTGAGAGAATAACAAGTTCAGAGATCAAAATAAAATTTCTGAAATTAGCCAACTATTAAGGAATGGTTATATTTCAGCTGTAACTTTTTTTAACTTAATTTTTTATTGAAGGATAACTACTATACAGAATTTTGTTGTTTTCTATCAAACCTCAACGTGAATCTTAGTTGTAGCTTTTAAAATTTGAGTTTCAAGATTTTCCTATTAAAATTTGTTTTTAGCATAAGTCAGGTTTCCTCAATCTGTATTGAATCTCAGTTTACTGTCAGTTCCACCATTAAACATCATTATACCAGAAGACCGCTTTGCTTATCACTCCCAGAGAAGTCTCTTTAAACTAAGACTCTAAAGATCAGGCAGGTTTTATTTCTAGTCAGGGTGATACCTTTATCACAAGAAGTAATTATTCTCTATACCATGTAAATCATCAAAGGGGAGGAAAAGAAATTAAAAAACTGCCAGTTTCTGGTGCTATTCAACTGTAAAGATCTATATTCAGGGAGCAGAAAGCATTTTGGTTAGGATAAAATTAAAATCTATTCTTATTTCTTGTAACAATGGAGAATGATAACTTGAAGACATGTAAGAAATGACTTGATGAAAAAGAATATTTTATACTTATAATAAGGTATCCAAAGTTGGCCAGAGCAGTGGCAGTTTCTAACAGTTATATAGGAGTCCTGTAGTCATATCTACTTCTAAATATAATCGTAGACAAATAGTAAATATAAATAATCTGGTAGTAAATCTAAATAATCTCCTGGCTCTCAGCCTTGCCAGAAAACTTTTAAAGGCTGCCTGTCTGCCTGAAAAGGTGTTAGGAGTTTGCTGCCAGGGCAAACTTTTGTGGGGAGAGAAAAGTTACTTGGAACCCAGTCATTTTGTAGTGGGAGAACATGAACGTCTTAGTGAACCCCTGAGCACCCCCTCCTCCCATCCCTCTCATTTAAAGGACGGGAGGTGGAGGAGAGGGAAGCGACCCCAGTCCGTGGCTTCTGCCCTGAAAGACAGGACCTCCACCATTACACACTGGTCAAGAGCAATGCCGTGAATCACTCAGTAGCATTGCTTCAAAGCTCTAGAAACAACTTCCCACGGTTTTCAGGCAGTAATAATCTTATCATCTGTGTAGTGAAAAGATACCCTTACCAGTGATAATGACACTCCCAGTGGCCAAATGCTGAAACCTTTACCTTTCTCGGGGAAGACTGGAACTGCGCAAAGTGATCAAGAGGATTCACTTACTCCAAAGGCAATGAAACTTCCAAGTTCAGCTTAGCAAACACAGATACATTTTTCTCATCTCTCCGTGTAACCATTGTCTTTGTCAGGGTGCCCAAAACATATTCTTTTGCCAAGAACTTAATCCAGGCATTCAGAAGTCTGAGATTTGTAAGGTTCCAATAAGCACCTGGGACAGATCCATACAAAGAACTAAGGGGAGCTCTTTCCCTCTTGTGCTGTTTCCAGCGTGGGTTCTTTCTCCTTCCTCTGATGGATCCCATTTTAATCTGGGTGTTTCTATGCCTATCTTATTGTTAGAAATGTTAAAAATATATATATATACTATTATATATTTAACATGGGTGAAACAGGGAAATTCACATTTGCACTGAGGGAATTAAAAAGTTCTCAATCTAGAGAAGGAAAATGGCCAAATGATTCCCATGCCAGTGGGAGATGGAGTCCACAGCATCACTTGGGCAGCACAGAAATCTGCCTTTGGGTAAAGTGTGACGTAGCTCACTTATGCCTCTGTTCAATGGGCATGAGAATTTTGGTTCTAGAACCAAGCTTTTGATTCTGGGTAAAGAGTGCATTTTCCATTACAGCAATGCTCAATAAGATGTGCCCCAAGTATACTGTTAGTTGTCTCTGTAAGGTTATTGTAAATTATGCGGGTGTTGTCATAGGTGTGATCTACACATGAGAAAGCCTTATAGTCCAGATGGAGGAGTTTGTCTGCCAAAGTTGGGCTTCACATTCTTGCTGCAGACTCTCAGCTTAGCCAGACTCACATTGTCTTCAGAAGAGCAACCAAGCCCAAAACTGTAGGGTGGCGTAGTACGTTGTTAAGTTTATTTAATTTTAATTTGTGCCTTTATCCTCACCAGTTTTAGTGTAGATAAATTTCTTAGGTAACTAGATGAATAATTTTTAACCTTTCTGCACAATATCCTTGTTCTGAATATATGTAAACCTTAAGAACAGATAATAAGAAAAGCCTAAACATGAAATTTTATCTAGCCTCTGAGAAACAGTGTTTATACCACAGAGACAATTTTTATTTTTTTCCTAAAACATAATGTAGACCATAAGATTATTTGCAAAATAAACCTAGGCTCTCATTTATCAATCCTATCAGACATTAAAAATGTGCAAGAATTTGCAAATAAATACATTTGAAAGAATGTATCCATTGGGAGAAAAAAATTATGCATTCAATTACATTATACATCATTTTTTCCCCCTGCTGTCAAAAATGAAAACAGTTTTCTTTTCACTGGAGCAAGTGCATTATAATCTTACTCCATTAAAGGCCAAACTTGAGGATTATACATATGAGAGAAGAAACTTCCTTTTATTTGTTTAAAATGTACTTTTATTATGTGGGAGTGAGTTGACTGGGTACCGCAAAGCTTCCACTGGTTTGTGAAATTTGATTTCTGTTGAGGCAGTCTGAATGCAGGTTGGAAAAAAATTTTGCAGACACAGAGCATTTCAGAAGGGAGTGCATTTATTAAGAACAAAGAACACAAATAATGTGGGCACTGTGAGTGCAATGGGCTGACCTCCTGACAAACCAGAGGGAGTCGACAGTTTTTATGGGTTAGCCGCCAATTTTTATAGCCTCAAGACAAAAAAAACTCCTGCTGGAAGACTGGCATAAAAGTGATTGCTTAGGGTGTTATAAGGTGATTACCGGGGTGGGCATCTTTGACTAATTTGGGGTTCAGGAAGCCTGCTTGTGATGATCAGGGGCCTTGGGCAACAGTTACAAAGGGGCTCAGTCAGCTTCCAGGGGAACCTGGGGTCTGGGCTCCACTTCTGTGGCCTTGTGGCAAGGCCTCACAGCTTTTGCCTTGGGGAAGGACTCAACAGTCTCTTACATTCATTTTTAAGTCTAAAGAAGATCCACACATTCAGCATGCTACTGGGGAGATGGCAAAGGAAAAGAAATAATTGTTAAGGAGGGCTCTAGATGCATCAGAAGAAACTTGTTCATTGAAAAAAAAATGTACAACCTAAAAATTGAAAATTATATTTTATTTGGGGTCATTCGGTTCAGTTCAGTTCAGTCACTCAGTCGTGTCTGACTGTTTGTAACCCCATGAATCACAGCACGCCAGGCCTCCCTGTCCATCACCATCTCCTGGAGTTCACTCAGACTCATGTTCATCGAGTCTGTGATGCCATCCAGCCATCTCATCCTCTGTCGTCCCCTTCTCCTCCTGCCCCCAATCCTTCCCAGCATCAGAGTCTTTTCCAATGAGTCAACACTTCGCATGAGGTGGCCAAAGTACTGGAGTTTCAGCTTTAGCATCATTCCTTCCAAAGAAATCCCAGGACTGATCTCCTTCAGAATGGACTGGTTGGATCTCGTTGCAGTCCAAGGCACTCTCAATTAGTGAGAACTAAATCCAGGGAAGACATCTCTGAAGAACATTCCAAAAGATGTTAAAGAGGAACCAGAATACATAGGAGATTTTGCTCAAAAAAAAGTAGTCAAACATCCAAAGATTACTGCCAATCACAAAAAAATCAGACATCTCAAGTTAATGATTTTAGTGCTTTTCTATGTATGGGAAGAGGCAAGAGTCTGTGCTCACTGAAGTGATTCCTTAGATAGGCATCTTAACTACCTAGGATCAGTATTCTGTTTTTCTCCATCCGAAATCCCCCAGTTTGACTAGACTAAAAGTATTGTCTCAGTGAAGAGAAGGTCATGAGTAAACACTTCCGGCTCAGCTCGGTGACCAGATCTGCTCCTGCTGGTCACCCAGTTGCTGCCCAGATGGATCCTAACTCAGCTGGTGATGTAGGTTTTGTTTGTATGGTCTCTGGATAGATGAGGACAGCAAAGATAGGACAAAGAAAGAGACAGAAAGGTGAATCTTAGGGGAAATAGTTAAGCGTCTGAAAGATGGGCCTTTTTTAATGGAGTGTCCCATCTTCATACACCAGCCACTTAAGATGTGTCACAAGTATTCCCCAGTCAGAATTTCCCCTTCCTTTCCTTATGCTCCCATGGGATTTCTTTCCTCAAGAGGAGCCCACATGACACTGTGTTGCTGCTTGTCCACATGCCTCTTCCCAGGAACACTAAGTTTCCTAATGGATCATCTCTGTGAAGTCTAGTTGTCTGTCCAGTACCTGGAAAGGAGTCTGAACCCAGTACTTCATGCATACGGTATAAATGAACAATCAAGTACAAAAGTAAGTTGTACCCAGAGGATGGACTCATCTCCTGTTCCCCCCTGTATTCTCTGTACCCAGTACAATTCCTGACTAGGAAGGTCTTGGTATACATGAGTAGGTAAAAAGATCTGTAACTGGCAAACAGACTCACTTTTGAACCTCAGCTTTAAGCCAGAATAAGTTGTTGGGTTGGCCAAAAAGTTTGTTTACGTTCTTCTGTAATATCTTATGGAAAATCCCAAAGAAACTTTTTGGCCAACCCAATACACTCTGTGCTTCCGTTTTCTCACTTTAAAATGGGGTTGATTGATTAACTAAGTAATACATGCATTAAAGGTTTGCCCGGTACCAGGCATAAACAAGGCCTCATTAAAATATCAGCAAATCTTACCATAAAGGCTATAAAAGTGACTTAATTCTTCACTGTCTATTTAGCTGAAATGTTTATTTAATTTCTAAGTTCCAAAATCCCATGAGAAAAAGGCTAATGTGACAGTAAAAACCTTTGTACTTCTGGCACATTATCCATAAGAAAGTTAAATGAAATGGAATTACCCCAAAATCAAAGGGTACAATTGTCAGAAATAAACACATTGATTCCAATTAACTCTAGCTATTTGTTTAGCCGGCCCCACTGTTCACTTGGTCACTATATATTGCCATCACTTCATCAAATCCTTTTCACAATATCACTAGTTAAATTTATTTACCACTGTATATCCCAGGGGCATTTCAGAGCCTCATACACTGAAGCTTCATTTTTATACCATTCTTATGCCTGACAGAGAAAACATGGTTCTCCTCTTTCAGAATTGGGATAACTGAAGTTTGGTTTAAGTAATCTGGCTTAAGACAGCAGGACTTAATAAGGAAATACCCAACTAGTAATTGTATAATAATTAGCAACTGGATCATCTGGCCTGGGTCTAGGTCTATCTTAAGTACCTGGATACTACACTAGGGCTCATCTTTTAAATTTTCTGAGTTTCAGTGTCATTATTTATAAAATGTGAGTAAAAGTCTCTGCTCCTTTTAAATCTTATAACTATAAATGATGTTGTATACCTGAAAACTGTTTTGAAAATGTAAGGCAAGTACTAAATCTTACATCTAAGTCCCTCATACTTGTTGCTTCTCTCTTCAAAAGAACATCTTTTGAAACATTGCCAGGACATAAACAAACATTGCCACAGTTTGCTTTGGAGGGATCTTTTCTTAATTGGATCAAAGATTAGTTCTCCAAATATAATCTAGCATGATTGTATTGACTTAGCAAATGAAGAAACTGGATGCAGAAACTGGAATTCTGTAATTTGCCCTGACTTTACACAGCAGACTGGTGTGTGGCCTCTATACCAAGAAACCCAGCCCAATTCTTTCTGTTCCCTGAGGAGGCCTTTGTATTTTCTTACAGTTCAATTTGAAAGCATTCACTGTTTATTAACTGACCAGATACAAAAATAATCATGGTAGATAACTTAGTTCATTCCTCTAATAAGCCTGTTGATCAGTTTGTCCCTATTGCCAGCATCTCCACCCTCAAGAAAACACGTGATCTTTTTCTTCATTCCATCTCCTAGAAAAGACAATTTAAAGGGCCACAGGAAGTTGTTTGTTTCTTTGAAACATTTTTCAAGAGTAAGGATCTCATGAATCAGATCCTCATGCCATATTTGCCTAGAGATCAAGTAATCGGCATGTTATCTATCAGGGCAATTCACTTCATATTGATTTGGTCATAACAACACTTGGATATCCCCCTGCAATGTATGGTTCCACAGTTCTCAGCATGTTATTTGAAACCTTGTTGAGTTTCACAAAGGTGCTGTTGAAGGTCTGACAAATGCTAATAAGCCACAACACCTTTTGATCCTCTGCGCTCACACCACTAATAACTCTGACCCTGATGACAAACGCCCATTTGGGTTCCACAGATACATAGAAGTTGCCAGCTTTTCCTACCATTTGGATTTCATTTCTGTATATCTGCCTGTATTCCTTGTGATAGGGCTTAGCTCTTTCATAGATAAGATTTCTCCTTGCCTGTTGAAGCATCTTTGGCAAACTTCTTTCTCAGGTACTTGATCTTAAGCTCTGAAAAATTATTTTGCTTTTTCTTAAGGGTTTCTGGCCCTGGTGGCTCAGACAGTAAAGAATCTGCCTGCAAGGCAGGAGACCTGGGTCTGATCTCTGGGTCAGGAAGATATCCTGGAGAAGGGAATGGCAGCCCACTCCAGTATTCTTGCCCGGAGATTGCCTGTTGAAGCATCTTTGGCAAACTTCTTTCTCAGGTACTTGATCTTAAGCTCTGAAAAATTATTTTGCTTTTTCTTAAGGGTTTCTGGCCCTGGTGGCTCAGACAGTAAAGAATCTGCCTGCAAGGCAGGAGACCTGGGTCTGATCTCTGGGTCAGGAAGATATCCTGGAGAAGGGAATGGCAGCCCACTCCAATATTCTTGCCCGGAGAATGCCATGGACAGAGGAGCCTGGCGGGCTACAGTCCATGGGGTCACAAAGAGTCAGACATGAGTGAGTGACTAACAGTTTCATTTCTGGCATAGCAGGAACCTTGTTTTTCTTCTCTTCTGCGCCTTCCATAGTTGCAGCCAGAAAAGTGCAAGGCCTTTGTAGTTTATGTGTAAATAAATAAATCCAGAATTAATGAGCTGACACAAATAGGCCACTTGTTTTTCCAGAACTGGATATCTTGAATATTCAAACTGAAGATACATGATTTAGTAAACGAAAAAATATGGAGAATTTACATTTATTGTGGGCAGCATTGACGATCTGGAGCTTTTGTAAATGTTTCCCTGAAGGAAGAATCTCTGGAAAACTTGTGTTGAAATGCATACAAATCTGGTGGAAACTTGTTTGCACTTGTCTTTTTTTTTTTGATTGCAGAGGACATCTGTGCTATGATTGAGGCTGTGTCTACAATAGGTTCCTAGAAGGTCGTTTACTGTCTGACACAGACAAATAAAAGCAACAGCAGCTAAGAGGACATAGGAAAAATGCCAGCAGCTACCCTAGAGCAGTGGTCATTAAGAAGCATCTCACCGCCCAGATAGAATGTTTTGGTACATGACCTTCTGATAGACCTGTAAGCTAGCTTAAATGAAGAGTTGATTTTTCTCTTTGAATAACAGCATGGGCAAACAATTAATTTATTGACTGATTAATGGTGTTTATTCAGCTCTGTTCAGAGAGAATCAGTCACATTTAATGACAGACTGTGCCTTCATTAAATACATCAAGTCATTACTAAGTAAATACGTGGGTAGATTTCATAGAATTTGTACCTCATAATAAAGACTAAGTTAAGTCAACATTTCCCTGAAACAAGCACTTAGAAAGAAATTGAGAAAAATTGAGTTAATTCAACTGATAATTTTTCCCTGAAGTCAAAAATGACTAGTCTCCAAGAAAAACATATGAAATGATCCTTGAAGTATGATACTAGGCATAGAAAATCCTAAAGACAGTACAAGAAAACTACTACAATTCATCAATGAATTTGGTAAATTTGCAGAATACAAAATTAATATATAGAAATTTGTTGCATTTCTATATGTGACAACAAACTATCAGCCAGAAATTAAGGAAATAATCTCATTTACCATTGTATCAAAAAGAATAAAATGCATAGGGAAAAAATCTACCTAAGAATGCAAAAGATCTCTACTCTGAAGACTGTAAAACATCAATGAAAGAACTTGAAGACAGCACAAATGAAGGAAAGATATACTATATTATTGGACTGGAAGAATCAATACTGTTAAAACGACCAAGCTACCAAGGCAATCTCAGATTCAATGCAATACCTATCAAGTTATCAATGGCATTTTTCACAGAACTAAAATAAAAAATATTAAAATTTGTATAGACACTCAAAATACCCCAAGTTGCCAAAGCAACCTCAAGAAAGAAAAATAGAACTGGAAAAATCATGCTTCCCAACTGCAGACTATATAACTACAGTAATCAAAATGATATGGGACAGAAAAGAAAGTATAGAACAGGATAGAAAATCCAGAAATAAACCCACCCACTTACCATCAATTAATCTATGACAAAGGAGGCAGGAATACCAATAGAGAAAAGACGATCTCTTCAGTAAGTGGTTCTGGGAAAACTGGACAGCTGCATGTAAAAGAACAAAATTAGAACATATTCTAATACCATGTAAAAAAGGAAACTCAAAATAAATTAAAGACCTGTAGTATCCCATGCAAGATAGGATACTATAAAACTACTAGAAGAAAACATAGGCAGAACGCTCTTTGACATAAATCATAGAAATATTTGTTTGGATGTGTTTCCTAGGGTAATGGAAAAAACAGCAAACAAATAGGACATAACTAAACTTAAAAGCATTTGCATAGCAAGGGAAACCCAAAACAATACAAGGAGACAACCTATAGAATGGAAGAAAGTATTTGCAAATGATGTGACTGACAAGGGGTTCATTTCCAAAATACGTAAACAGCTCATACAGCTCAATATCATAAAAACAACACAATTTAAAAATGGACAGAAAACCTAAATGACATTTCCCTAAATAAAATATACAGATGGTCAAGAAGCATGTGAAAAGATACTCAACATCTACAAATAATAAATGCAGAAGAGAGGGTGGAGAAGAGCAAACCCTCCTACACTATTGATGGGAATGTAAATTGCTACAGCCACTGTGGAGAACAGTATAGACTTTCCCTAAAAAACTAAAAATAGAGTCACCATATGATATAGCAATCCCACTCCCGGGTATATATCTGGAAAAGGTAAAAAACTCTAATTCAAAAAGACACATGTGCCCAAATGTTCATAGCAGCCCAGCACTATTTATAATAGCTAAGAGATGGAAACAACTTAAATGCTCATCAACAGATGAATGGATAAAGAAGATGTTCTGTTTACACACACACACATAGACACATACACATACATCAAAAGATGGAAGTATTACTCAGCCATTAAAAAGAATGAAGTAATCCATTTGCAGCAACAGGGATGGACTTAGGGATTATCACACTAAGTAAAGTAAGTCAGACAAAGACAAATACCTCATGGTATCATTCATGTGTTATCATTTATATGTGTAATCTAAAATCAAAAATAGAAATAGACTCACAGACATAGAAAATTAACATATGGTTACCAAAGTGGGGGTGAATTAGGAATTTGAGATTAGCAGATACACACTACTTACTTTATACAATGTAGGTGCCTATCACCATAAGTTTAAAAAAAAATCACTGCTTCCAAATCTCTCTTGCTGCTTTTCATAATTTTTGGTTTGTTTTGTTTTCATTTTCATTTGTCTTAATATATTTTTTAATTATTTTTTAATTAATATATTTTTAATATAATTTTCATAAAATATAAAATATATAAATTTTACATATTTTTTATAAAAAATATATAAAATTTTATAAAAATTATTAAAAAATAAAATAAAATAAAATAATAATTATTAAAAATAAATAAATAAATAAAAATATATGAAATTTTATAAAAATATTTATATTTTATATTTTATAAAAAATAAATATTTTTATATTTTTAATTAATATAATTTTTATTTTTTAATTAATTTATTTTACTTAGAGGCTAATTTCTTTACAATATTGTGGTGGTTTTCACCATACATTGACAGGAATCAGCTGCAGGTGTACATGTGTCCCCCATCCCAAACCTCCCTCCCACCTCCTTCCCCATCCCATTCCTCTGGGTCGTCCCAGCGCACAGGTTTTGAGTGCCCTGTTTCATGCACTGAACTTGGACTGGTCATCCATTTCACGTATGATAATATACATGTTTCAGTGCTGTTCTCTCAAATCATCCCACCCTTGCCTTCTCCCACAGAGTCCAACAGTCTGTTCTTTATATCTGTGTCTCTTTTGCTGTCT
>SJYC01099767.1:0-23904 GCA_006408675.1 Madoqua kirkii
TTTTTTTTTTTTTGCATAATTTGGGTAATAGTCTCATCATACAATTTGAATGTATTTCAAAGAAAAGCAACTAGCCTCAAGGTTATCACCAAGAAAGGACTGTATATGCAGTTTCAGACAGCAACCAGCTCTCCACATTAAAATGAAATATCATCATAAGGGGTTGGTTGTGTATCTCCGATAAAAGAATAGTTGGTAGTGTAGTGCTACCCAGTCAGGAGTTAGTAATTTATTCCTTTACTTGTGAAGTATTTAAAGAGGAACTAAGAAATGTTGGATTGGGGTTTTGTGTAAGTATGCAAATTTATATCATTTGCTTGTTGGAGAACATCTGGTTTTCTATACATGAATTTTCCCTAATGACTTATCTTTATCAGTCTAATTACGAAATCATTGTAGAGAGCCAATTGATGTTTTGACCCCTCAACTATCAATAGCATGGCAAAGACTGGTTCTTAAATGCAATGCCTGAGATTTTATTTGGGATTGTAGTGATCTTGAAAGAATACTATTATGACTGTACTACTTCCTGTGTTTTCACTATTACTTTTTCCTAAGGATGAGGCTGTCCAGAATTAAGAGTTAGAGCAAGAGCATTGTTAATATAGTTATTGTTCCTTACCTGAATATGGAGATTGAATCATTTTGGGGATCATTATATCTTTTAAGATTTAAATGAAACCGAAGGCAACTGAGAACATCTTGCACTGATATTAGAACATGCCCTGGTCGTTCTGACGGTAAAGCGTCAGCCTGCAGTGTGGGAGACCCGGGTTCGATTCCTGGGTCGGGAAGATCCCCTGGAGAAGGAAATGGCAATCCACTCCAGCACTCTTGCTTGGAAAATCTCATGGATGGAGAAGCCTGGAAGGCTGCAATCCATGGGGTCGCTGAGGGTCGAATACCACTGAGCGACTTCCCTTCACTTCACTTCTGCTTTAAATCCTAAAAAGTTACTTGTTTCTTCATCTCCTTATCTTTTTACTTATTCAGAGGCATTTATAGGATATCTGTGATGTAACTGGTCCTGTTAGGGGTACATGTTCCCTGTTTGAGACATTTACTGGCCACTGAGATCTTTGAAAACATGTATAATCACTCTTGGGAGAATTCTCAGTGGTGAAAATTCTGCCTGCCAATTATAGAGACATAGTTTCAATCCTTGGGTTGGAAAGATCCCCTGGAGGAGGAAATGGCAAGCCATTCCAGTATTCTTGCCTGAAAATCCCTTGGACAAAAGAGCTTGGGTGGGCTACAGTCCATAATGTCACAAAGAATCAGACAGGACTGAGCAACCGAACACACACACATCACCACTCTTAACACATGCTTGTTATGCTCTTGATGTAATACTTTTAACAAGGCTCTGAGTATCTATTCTTAAAAGACAATAATTTTGCAAGAAGAGAAAATGATGTAAAATGCTTTGCAAAATACCTAAACAATCTTTTTCTATATGAAAGATAAAATGAAAGCTTAGGAATGGAAGTGAAAAACTCTCCCTGAAGAAAGTAGAAATGCTGGACTATTTGAAAGGAGAAATCTCATTAACAGAGATTTAGAAAGTATATGGGTACTGTCTGAATATAGCTTGGCCTTATCTTAAGGTCTCTAGTACTCTTGCCTGGAGAATCTCATGGAGGGAGGAGCCTTGTAGGCTATAGTGCATGGGGTCGCAAAGAGTCGGACACGACTGAGCGACTTCACTTATCTTAAAGTAGAAAATAAAGGGGATAGTTTCTTTAAGAAAATTTGGTCTGTGTCTTGTGATGTTTTAAAATGTCTAGCTTAACAAGAAAGAATCAGAACTAGGCCATCTTAAGAGTAGAAAGTTGTCTGTTATTTTGACAATATTCTAAGAATAATATCCAAAGATCCCTTGATAGCTCTACAAAAGAAATGCAAGAAAAACACAACAAACAATGCCTCAAGTATAATTCTTCATGTCTCTTTATGTAAGAACTACTGAAGACAAGTAGAGCTTACTTTAGGACTCAAGCAAGTCTCTTAGGACATTGAACAAAAATTTGAAGTAAAAAGTAAAACTTATAAAAGATTTTGAACCTATTAACAGGAAACGATTAAAAATTTTCAAAAAGCAAAGTAAAGCAAACAAAAAGAAAGGAATATGTTCATTACATTCATTCACCAAAGAAACCAAAACAATGATTCATTGCTTTTATGAGAGACATAGTTATATTTTTTAAAAAATAAAGAGTAAATTTTTAAAAATAAAAATTACTTTGACAAAAACAAAAATCAAAAATAACATGCAAGAAAGAAATAACATTTAAGAATACTTGTAATAGGATTTCATTGTTAAAATTGATTTTTAGTCACTAAGTTGTATCTGACTCTTTTGCGACCCAATGATCTATAGTACACCAGGCTCCATGGGATTTCCTAGGCAAGAACACTGGAGCGGCTTGCCATTTCATTCTCCAAGGGATAATTCTGACCCAGGGATCAAACCCACATCTCCAACACTGGCAGGTGAATTCTTTACCACTGAGCCACCAGGGAAGACCATTAAAATTACACAGGGAATTAGAAAACTTCAGACCATTTAATGAGCAGTCTATCGGTTCAGTTTAGTCGCTCAGTCATGTACAACTCTTTCTGACCCCATGAACTTCAGCATGCCAGGCTTCCCTGTCCATCACCAACTCCTAGAGTTTACTCAAACTCATGTCCATTGAGTCAATGATGCCATCCAACCATCTCATTCTCTGTCATCCCCTTCTCCTCCTGCCCTCAATCTTTCCCAGCATCAGGGTCTTTTCCAATGACTCAGTTCTTTGCATCAGGTGGCCAAAGTATTGGAGTTTCAGCTTCAGTATCAGTCCTTCCAATGAATGTTCAGGACTGATTTCCTTTAGAAATGACTGGTTTGATCTCCCTGCAGTCCAAAGGACTCTCAAGAGTCTTCTCCAATACCACAGTTCAAAAGCATCAGTTCTTTGGCACTCAGCTTTCTTTATAGTCCAACTCTCACATCCTTACATGACTACTGGAAAAACCATAGCTTTGACTAGACGGACCTTTGTTGAGCAGTATATACTGTTTGTTATAACCACTGTGCATAATGTGAGCTAAATTATTCTTCTCTCTTAATGTCACTTGCCTTATTCCATAATATTAGCAATTATTACAATAGCAAGCATTTGTAAAGCATTATAAATATATGTTAGGTTGGAGAAAATGTAATTGCATTTTTGCATTGATGATCTTTGCCATTTGATATTGGAATACATTCTTAAATGTGGTTGTGTTATACAACATTTTAATAGACATTTCTTGCTTTATATAATTTTTGCTAATGACTTATTACTTGCTGCTTATTTTATATTTATTTTAGACTAGGGAAAGGATGTTAGACAAATGCAAATTCGAGCCATTTTTTAATTTGAGTTCGAAGTGAATCATAAAGCAGCAGAGACAATTCACAACATCGGCAGAACATTTGGTCCAGGAACTGCTAAGGACTGAATGTGCATACAATGGTAGTTCAAAAAATTTTGCAATGGAGATGAGAGCTTTGAAGATGAGGAGCACAGAGGGCAGCCATCCTAAGGTGACAATGATAAATTGAGAGTTATTATCGAAGCTAATCCTCTTACAACTGCAGGAGAATTTTTGTGGAAGAACTTAAAGTCAACCATTCTACAGTTGTTCAAAATTTGATGCAAATTGAAAAGGTAAAAAAAAAAAAAAAAGCTAACTGCAAATCCAAAAAATCATCATTTTGAAGTATCATCTTCTCATATTCTATGTAACAACAACGGACCATTTCCTGATCAGATTGTGAGGAGCAACAAGGGGATTTTATACAACAAACTGGTGACAACCAGCTCAGTGGTTGGTAGAGAAGCTCCTAAGCATTTCCCATAGCCAAACTCACACATAAAAAGGCTGTGGTCGCTGGTTGTGGTCTACTTCCAGTCTGATTGGACTTCTGTGATGGCTCAGATGGTAAAGCGAGTGCCTACAACGCAGGAGTCAGTTCGGTTCAGTCAGACGCTCAGTCGTGTCGACTCTTTGTGGCCCCATGAATTGCAGCACACCAGGCCAATCTGTCCATCACCAACTCCCAGAGTTCACTCAGACTCACGTCCATTGAGTCAGCGACGCCATCCAGCCATCTTATCCTCTGTTGTCCCCTTCTCCTCCTGGCCCCAATCCCTCCCAGCAACAGGGTCTTTTCCAGTGAGTCAACTCTTCACATGAGGTGGCCAAAGTACTGGAGTTTCAGCTTTAGCATCATTCCTTCCAGAGAATACCCAGGACTGACCTTCTTGAGAATGGATTGGTTGGATCTCCTTGCAGTCCAAGGGAGTCTTCTCCAATACCACAGTTTAAAAGCATCAATTCTTTGGTGCTCAGCTTTCTCCATAGTTCAACTCTTACATCCGTACATGGCTACTGGAAAAACCATAGACTTGACTAGATGAACCTTTATTGGCTAAGTAATGTCACTGCTTTTGAATATGCTATCTAGGTTGGTCATAACTTTCCTTCAAAGGAGTAAGCATCTTTTAATTTCATGTCTGCAGTCACCATCTGGAGTGATTTTGGAGCCCCCCAAAATAAAGTTAGCCACTGTTTCTGCTGTTTCCCCATCTATTTCCCATGAAGTGATGGGACCAGATGCCATGATCTTAGTTTTCTGAACGTTGAACTTTAAGCTAACTTTTGCACTCTCTTTCACTTTCATCAAGAGGCTTTTTTAGTTCCTCTTCACTTTCTGCCATAAGGGTAGTGTCATCTGCATATCTGAGGTTATTGATATTTCTTTTGGCAATCTTGATTCCAGCTTGTGCTTCTTCCAGCCCGGAATTCTCATGATGTACTCTGCATATAAATTAAATAAGCAGGGTGACAATATACAACCTTGACATACTCCTTTTCCTATTTGGAACCAGTCTGTTGTTCCATGTCCAGTTCTAACTGTTGCTTCCTGACCTTCATATACGTTTCTCAAGAGGCAGGTCAGGTGGTCTGGTATTCCCATCTCTTTCAGAATTTTCCACAGTTTATTGTGATCCACACAGTCAAAGGCTTTGGCATTACTCCTTTTCCTATTTGGAGCCAGTCTGTTGTTCCATGTCCAGTTCTAACTGTTGCTTCCTGACCTGCATACAGACTTCTCAAGAGGCAGGTCAGGTGGTCTGGTATTCCCATCTCTTTCAGAATTTTCCACAGTTTATTGTGATCCACACAGTCAAAGGCTTTGGCATAGTCAATAAAACAGAAATAGATGTTTTTCTGGAACTCTCTTGCTTTTTCCATGATCCAGCAGATGTTGGCAATTTGATCTCTGGTTCCTCTGCCTTTTCTAAAACCACCCACCATATTGACTGCGTATTTATAAAGCCCAACTGGTCTGAATACCAAAAGCAACACAGCATACAATTCACAAACAAAAATTGTTATTTCAAATAAATATATGTATATGACATGGAAGTGATTGCAAAGTCATAAGATAAGCTATCAAACCTAACTACAAATATGGATATAAATGTCATCTGCAAAAAAAAAGGTTAGTAACATTCTAGAAAATAGTTTTCCAAATATAAGAGCTAAATGTTATGACAGAAAAAGTTCCAGTTTAAATACCTAAGGAATGGCTCTTTGAAAGATAAAAATTAATATCAGGGCTACCCTGTGGAACTTGTTTGAGTTGGGACCTTAAAATGGAGACATCAATGATAGGTCCATTTGTGAGTAATGAGTATAAGAACCAGTGAAGAGGCAACAATGTAGTCATTAGACCCAGGAGTAAAGTTACGTATACACGTGGCCTTGCAATACCCTTAGACACACTCTACCCTCTTAATCAGTGCCATCTCTAAGAAGCAATAAAGGGACCTCCCTGACAGTCTAATGGCTAAGACTCCACATTTCCAATGTAGGGTTCACAGATTCGATTCTTAGTTGGGAATAAAGATCCTGTGTGGTATGCAGCATGGCAAAAAAAAAAGAAAAGAAAAGAAAAGAAAACCCAGAAAAGAAGAAATAGAGAATTTATATTCAATTACAATTTTATAGGGTGAGAAGATCAGGTTTAATTTATATGTTTGCATTTATGATTTGTTCTTGGGATGGTGGTATGACAGGAAAATACAAATTCTTCCTCCCTTATGTGTATCCATGTGTGTTTTTATGTTAATATGCACATCAGGGCCCAATGTCTATTTAAAATGAGGCTTTCCTAGAAATCTGATTTTATCCTAAATGCCTGCCACTAACCTGGCAGTTGTATTTGCTACACTGGTAGAGCCCTGAGGTGTAAATTGCGAAAGGAATGAAAATCCATTCCTTATTCATAAAAAGACTGTGCTTAAGACTATCCCTCTTATACCAGCATTTCTGTTTGAAAAGTAAAAGATGTATGAGACAAAAAGGAGAGAGAAAAAAAAAACTAAAATAAAACTCTACCAGGATAAGAGATGAAACAGTGAAAGTAAACTGCTAAGGGTCAAATACATTAAGTCAACAACCCAGAACAAAAAATGAACATACAAACTCAAGGTGCAGATGAGACCAGTTATCTGAATCAAAGTGGCTGAAAGTAGTCATAAGTCTTTGGTGCAAATTTGAAGACAAGATGGGGAAACCTCACAGGACATGCTTGGAGACAAAAGTTCTCAAAGATCGTGGACCCTTAACCTTTTTTACAGTATTGGCCCTTCAGATCGTCTGGATTCCTGGAAAGCATACTTGTGTAAAAACATCTTGAACTTTAAGGAAACTCTAGCCACCTCATATGAAGAGTTGGCTCATTGGAAAAGACTCTGATGCTGGAAGGGATTGGAGGCAGGAGGAGAAGGGGACGCCAGAGGATGAGATGGCTGGATGGCATCACTGACTCGATGGACGTGAGTCTGAGTGAACTCCAGGAGTTGGTGATGGACAGGGAGGCCTGGCGTGCTGCGATTCATGGGGTCGCAAAGAGTCGGACACGACTGAGCAACTGAACTGAACTGGACTGAGCATCCGCTGAAGCTCATCTGTGAGCTCGTTAAAGCCTTGGGCCTCTCATCTCCCCTTGGCTTGGCACCCACCGCGCACAAATCCTTCTCTTTGTATCTCTCTCCTAAGCGGGGAAAGTTCTGCCAGTATGGCAACTTTTTCCAGCCTCACTGGCACTGCTGTAAAGTATCTGGTTTCAGGCTTTCAACAAAGTTGACACAAGCTGCATTTGATCATCTATAGCTCGAGGGGATGAATTCAGATCACAGTCTTTCTGTGCTAATTATATACATACAAGCTACTACAGGTTGGGTTCCAAGGGAAGTGGACTGAGATGCTGAGAGGGAGGTTAGTGTGCAGATTGTTCATCAAGGAGAGAGGGGGATCAGCACCTGAGAAGAAGGGAAGGAAGCAGATGTGGGCACAGGGAGAATGGCACTTTGAGCCAGCCCTGAGGACAGCCTCTGCTGACCTCCTCTTGCTCCAGAGCTAAGACAGCTCTTTGGAGTTGGTCTGCATTGGAATAAAATTGCTGTGTCTCTGCCAGTGGATGTGGGCTCCCCCAAGAAAGACAGACTTTAGTCAAGGCGACCCCTTGCAGTTGTAGCAATTCCTGAAATGACTGACAGCAAAAGGCCACCTGCTGACATCTTTCCCAGTGGCGCATACCCTTTCTGAAGGCATTTCTGGGTGATGCACCTCCATATCTGTCCCAAAATCCAGTCTACTTCCAATAAGCTTTAGTTGACACAAGTTTGATGGGCTTTAAAATGGAACTCACTTCGGAAAAGCAGGATATCTACTCTCAGAACTAACTCAAATTTTTGTTCAGTTGCTCACTTTTGTCCTACTCTTTGTGACCCCATGGACTGCAGCACAATGTCAAATAGCATTCATTAATGCTCCAGGCACTTTTTGGGTGCTAGCGATACATTGATGAAAAGCCACTATCCTCACTGTAGAGAGATATTTAGATGAAAAAAGCAACCCAATAAATTAGTAACATATTTTGGTAATAGGAAGTGACTTGAAGATAGACAAAACAGGTGAGAAGGTAGAATGACTAAATAGCCAGTGAGGTAGGTACAAGATAGGATGGAGGTCAGGACGGTCTTCTCTGAGGAGGTGACAATTCAGGAGAGACTTGTTAGTAGGCAGGGGCAAGTGGCACGAAACTCTGGAGATAAAATTATACTTCAGGTAGAGGACAGGAAGTATAATGACCTCGAGCAGGACTGGCTTTGCACTTTTAGGGTCCAGCAAGGCTAGTATGGCTGGAGCAGAGACAACAGAAAGTGAGAGGGACAGGGTCAGGACCTATAGGACTAGGAGCCCTGGAAAGAAATCTAGATTTCACAGCAAGAACAGTGGAAAGTTTCCAATAGAAAAGAAACACAACTGACTTTGTACTTTTTAAAAGTGTGGAGAATGAACTTAAGGTTACCAGGAGGAAGGATGAAGGGAGGGGATAGTTAAGGGGTTTGGGATTGACACATACACACTGCTCCATTTAAAATGGATAATCAGCCAGGACCTACTGTGTAGCACATAGAACTCTGCTCGATATTATATGGCAGCCTGGATGGGAGGGGAGTTTGGGGGAGAATGGAGACATGTGTATGTATAGGTGAGTCCCTTCACTGTTCACCTGAAACTCTTACAACACTGATAACTGGCTATACCTCAATACAAAATAAAAAGTTTTTTAAAAAGTCTGCTCAGTGGAAAATGAGCTAAGAGATTATGGAAATAAAGGCTACAGGTTCAATTATTTTAAAACTCTGATAAAATATATAAAACAAAATTTACCATTTTGCATCTTTGTTTGAGCGTACAATTTAGTGACATTAGGTACTTACACGCTGTAGCACAACCATCACTACAATTCATCTCCAGAAGTTTTCCATCATCCCAAAGAGAAACTCTGTACCCAAACAATAACTTCACATCCCCTCTCTTCCAGGCCCTGGTAATCAGCCTCTCGCCACTCTTTCCTTCCTGCACACATTTGCCTGCTCTAGTGTTGCCCTAATGGTCCAGGAACAAGCGACGAGAATGGAGACAGAACATGAAATCTGGTGCAATGGCTCAGAGGACCTGCAGCCTCTATCAGATGAGGTGCAGAGTCCACTCTGAGTCCAGCTGTTATTCCTGATTGCACACTACAAGACTTTCGCAGATCTTATCTTTCTCCAGACACTAGTCCAGATCTCCTGGTTTTCACCCCAGGATGTCCCCTTCTGGGGTAGTCTCAGGGACAGTTAGCAAGTGCATAGGCAGCATTCATGCCTGATGGCAACCTGGTGTTCCAAGGTCCATGCTTTCATGATCCCGGTCATTCTCCCATCTGGGTCTGGCCTTGGGGTTTGTATTCTAAGAAAATTATGAAAGATAATCATCAGCAGTTTCTTAATATATGCTGGTTTTCCAGGTGCTATTTCTGTGAAATTTCTCAAGGCTGTGAAAGTTCATTATTAGGAATTCCCACTACATTCTAGGTACCTCATGTAAGTGGAATCATACCATATTGTTCTTTTGTGTCTAGCTTATTTCACTTAGCACAATACTTCCAAGGCTCATCCATGTTGTAGCACATATCAAAATTTCATTCCTCTTGAAGGCTGAATAATATTCCATTATTTGTGTATACTACATTTTACTTATCTGTTCATCCAGCAGTGGACATCTGGGTTATTTTTACATTTTGGCTATTGTGAATATTGCTTCTGTAAACATCTCTTCCATTTGTTGCTTTCAACGCTGTTGGGTATATGTCTGGAAGTTAAATTGCTAGGTCACATGGTAATTCTATGTTTAATTTTTTGAGAAACTACCATACATCCTATCTTTGACAGCCTATCATTTATATTCCCATCAGCCAATGCACAAGGGCTTCAATTTCTCCACATCCTCATCAATATTTTTTTAAAAAAAGAATCATACCCATCCTTATCAATCTGAGATTTAGACATTTATAATATCCAATATGCAGGAGGGAGAGGGAAAGGGAATATGCATCTTATGGGTAGATAGACCTACTTTCTCAACTCTTCAATACTTTGAAATTTAAAATGTTCTTTTATATAATTTCATGTGCAACAAATAAATGGAAATAGTCAGACACTTGAACAAGCCACAAGTATCTTACTGACACTAGTCCCTTCTAAGTTTAGAAATCTTTTGCAACACAGATGAGTGGATAGAGGTGCCTTTAGAGGAGCAATAAGTGGGGATGTCATCAAGGGTCAACAGTGAGAACCCTTAGGATGTGCGGCCTTAGTGTGGGTGAGAGATGATGATATGATTGAGACCAGGGTACCAGCAGACAGCTTAGGAAGAAGGAGCCAGATTTGAACTTTATCTTGAGAGTAGAACCAAGAGAACTTGATGATGGATTGGTTATGGGAGATGAGAAAAAGAATATTTAACACCATCCCTAGGGTTTGGGCTTGAATGACTGAATGTGGAATGTGGCTAGCTAGAGAAGGAAGACTTCAGGGGCAAAGCTGAGTTGCTGGTAGAAATGGCTTGTTTTCTTTAGAACATGCTACGTTTGAGAGGTCCCTTGGACCATTAGTTGATTGTCTCAAGTAAGCAGGTGACATAAAAATATGGGCAAGCAGAAAGCTTGGGGCTGGCTTGAGCATCGAGAGCAGCTGTGTGGTATGGGGTGCTCTGGCACTTAAAGAGGTCGCCTAGTGATCTAATATTCAGCTAAACCCCACAGCAGGAAGCAGGGATATACAGATTCATCACTGTGGCTCTTAGAGGAGGAGTCTACTTGTGAAATCACACAAAGTATCTTTTTGACCAAAATGGAATGAAACTAGAAATTAGCAGCAGTAAGATAGTTGGAAAACTCACAAAGTGTGGAAACTAAACACACTCTTGAACAAGCACTAAACTAAAAAAGAAAACAAAAGGGAATTTTAAAAAGATATAAAGTCAAATAACAGGTGGTCCAGAGATGGTGGAAGAATAGGATGGGGAGACCACTTTCTCCCCCACAAATTCATCAAAAGATATTTGAATGCTGAGCAACTTCCCCAAAACAACTTCTGAATGCTGGCAGAGGACACCAGGCACCCAGAAAGGCATCCCATTCTCTAGGAAAGGAGGTAGGACAAAATATAAAAGACAAAAAGAGAGACAAAAGAGTTAGGGATGGAGACCTGTTCTGGGGAGGGAGTCGGAAGAAGTTTCCAAACAGTAGGAAACCCTCTCACAGGCGGGTCTGTGGGGAATCTCAGAGGGCAACATAACTGGGAGAGGAAATAAAAATTAAAAAAAAAAAAACCCACAGAATACACAGCTGCCAGCGGAGAAGTAGCCCAGTGACTCTCGTCTGCCACCAGCAAGCGGGGGCTGGCAAGGGAGGCGCGGGCTGCAAAATCAGGGCTTAGGGTAAGGACCCGGCCTGAATGCTAACCACATCTTCCTGGTATCCTGGATGGTAGACATCTCCCAGGAAGGTCGCAGGCTGAGATGGGCTCCCCAGAGGAGACGCATGATACACCCGAGATGGTACTCTCCTGGTAACCTGGGAAACCAAGTGGCCAGGACTGGGGAGGTGATTAAGACACACGGTCCAACTGGGACAGGGTGCTCGCCAAGCACCTGGTGTTGCCTGAGCTGCTCAGACCTGGGAAGGGCACGAAACGCATGCCCAACCGAGTCTGTAACCTTGTGGAGTACCCGAGAACCTGAGTGGCTTAGACCTGGGAAGTGCACAAAATGCAGGGCCCACTTTCGACAGTGCCCCTGCAGAGCACCCTGGAGCCTGAGCAGTGTAGACCAGTGTGGACCACACACGTTGTGAGCTGGGACAAGCCCAGTGTGGTCCATCCACTGTGAGCACTCCCCACACATGCCAGCGATATTTGTTGGCAGTGTCCCTCCCTCCCCACAGCACAACTGAACAAGTGAGCCGAAATAAGTGACCACCTTTGCCCCCTTGTGTCAGGGTGGAAATTAGACACTGAAGAGACTTGCAAACAGAGGAAGCCAAAATAAACAAAGAAGAGGGAACTGCTCTGGAAGGGACAGGTGCAACAGATTAAAACCCTGTAGTCAACACTGACAAAGCATTGGAGGGGGCCTATAGACCTTGAGAACACGTATAAGCTGGTTAAGAAAGCTGTGGTACATATACACAATGTAATATTACTCAGCTGTTAAAAAGAACACATTTGAATCAGTTCTAACAAAGTGGATGAAACTGGAGCCTGTTTTACAAAGTGAAGTAATTCAGAAAGAAAAACACCAATACAGTATATTAAGGCATATATATAAAATTTAGAAAGATGGTAATGATGACCCTATGTGCAAGACAGCAAAAGAGACAGAGAGGTAAAGAAGAGACTTTTAGTCTCAGTGGGAGAAGCTGCAGGTGGGATGATTTGACAGAATAGCATTGAAGCATGTATATTACCATATGTGAAACAGATGACCAACCCAAGTTTGATGCATGAAGCGGGGCACTCAGAGCTGGTGCAGGGGGATGACTCAGAGGGATGGGATGGGAAGGGAGGTTGGGGGGCAGATTTGGGATGGGGGGACACATGTACACCCATCGATGATTCATGTCATTGTGTGGCAGAAACCACCACAATACTGTAAAGTAATTAGCCTCCAATTAAAATAAATTAATTTTTAAAATCTATTTTTTTTTTAAAAGAGCCCTGGAGAAGGAAATGAGGATCCACTCCAGTACTCTTGTCTGGAGAATCCCATTGACAGGGGAGCCTGGAGGGCTACAGTCCACAGGGTTGCCAAGAGCCGGATACAACTGAGCGACTGAGCTTGCACACATTAAGCTGGTTAAGAAGCTGTGGTACATATACACAATGTAATATTACTCAGCTGTTAAAAAGAACACATTTGAATCAGTTCTAACAAAGTGGATGAAACTGGAGCCTGTTTTACAAAGTGAAGTAATTCAGAAAGAAAAACACCAATACAGTATATTAAGGCATATATATAAAATTTAGAAAGATGGTAATGATGACCCTATGTGCAAGACAGCAAAAGAGACAGAGAGGTAAAGAAGAGACTTTTAGTCTCAGTGGGAGAAGCTGCAGGTGGGATGATTTGACAGAATAGCATTGAAGCATGTATATTACCATATGTGAAACAGATGACCAACCCAAGTTTGATGCATGAAGCGGGGCACTCAGAGCTGGTGCAGGGGGATGACTCAGAGGGATGGGATGGGAAGGGAGGTTGGGGGGCAGATTTGGGATGGGGGGACACATGTACACCCATCGATGATTCATGTCATTGTGTGGCAGAAACCACCACAATACTGTAAAGTAATTAGCCTCCAATTAAAATAAATTAATTTTTAAAATCTATTTTTTTTTTAAAAGAGCCCTGGAGAAGGAAATGAGGATCCACTCCAGTACTCTTGTCTGGAGAATCCCATTGACAGGGGAGCCTGGAGGGCTACAGTCCACAGGGTTGCCAAGAGCCGGATACAACTGAGCGACTGAGCTTGCACACACACATAGACCTTTACAGGCTTACGAAACACCCAATTAGAATGCAGCCTGGGTAACCCCAGTTACCAAGTACTACTCCTGTTATGTGTCAGAATTTGATTTGAAGACAGTGTATCCTATGAACTTTATTTGCATCAGTTTTTTTTTTGCATCAAATTTTAAACCTCAATGTCTTCCCTACACTGTATAGCATGTTGGCATGAAAACTACTTCATTGTTAAATGTACAAGAATTTATGGATTGTAACCTTTTAGAGAAAGAAAGCACCAGAAAGAGTGCTTTCTTTCTCTAAAACCTCATAATTTATTCAGAACAAAAACAATGGAATTGTCTGAGGGAGATGGATATTTGTCTTAAACACTGACAATTAGGACAGATGCAATTATAAGGAAAGTGGCTTCCATTTGGAAAAGATGATGACACATACCACCCTGTTAATCCAAAGAAGATAAACAGTACATTGTGATGAAGAAAACAAAGTATATGAAATCTTGACTATTTTTCTGCAAAGAAAGTACACACATTTCTTTCAAAGTTAAGATGAAACAAAATAATATCATTTTCTTAGTGAAAGAAAACTAGCATAATTGTCAGATTTCCAAATTCACGCTGTTATCTGTGTTGGCATTGAGCTTACAGGCCCTGGGGCCTTTCCTTGACTTGGATGAGAGCCTGTGCTTGGCTGTAGACCTTGCTAAGCAGCGTTTGAGGAAATCCCACCCTGGTACTCCACAAAGCCTCTGGTTCTCATCTCATCCAAGTTTCCACTAGCTAAGCTTGTTAAAGTTGCATTGAGCATTCCTCAGCAAGCAGCGGCCTGCATTTCTCCAGAGTTCAGCCTCAGACGGAGCTGCCTGCACCTGCACTTTCAATTCTTTTCTCTGAAGTGTGGGTGGTTTTTTCCCATTACGTCCAAACTGAAAAGATTTCTTCCCATTTGAGAAAGAAAAAATAAATCACTTCTGTCTCATCTACCGTAGTTCAGTACTACGCTGCAAGTGCTTATAAAATTTTCTCTAGAACAAATGGAACTGTTAACTCTTGAAATGTTATGAAGGTACAAGGAAACACAAAATTTCCTTCCTGGAATTTTCCAGAGACTCTATTGAACATAACTGTAAGTCAACACATCCTTTTTGTTCAGTACCTCAGTCCCAGGTGAGTTAGTGTTAGGAAGACTCCATTCAGTGGTGAAAGTGATAGTCGCTCAGTCATGTCTGACTCCTTGCAACCCCATGGACTATGCCATGCCAGGCTTCCCTGTCCATGGAATTCTCCAGGCAAGAATACTGGAGTGGGTAGTCATTTCCTTCTCCAGGGGATCTTCCCAACCCAGGGATAGAACCTGAGTCTCCTGCATTGCAGGCAGATTCTTTAACATCTGAGCCACCAGGGAAGCCCCCAGTCAGTGGTGTTTGTTTTAAAAAGCAAAGTAAAGCTGTAGATATAGTATCCAATCTCATGTAACAGTTTAGTCACAAACTTAACTTTGCTTAACAAGTCCTTATTGACCAACTAAGGAAAATTCTATCTTTTGTGGGTACTGTAGAATTTTTATAGTACTCCTACCTAAGAGTAAGATGTTCCACTGAAGTCATTCAGAGTTTGAGTAGACTGTAGATGCAGATGTGGAGGCCAGAGGTCATGTTTGTCTTTTACATATGTTGGATGTTAGCCAGCATTTCATACTCCAAGAGAAACAGATCACAAGAACACTTTCTTCTGTGTTCCTCACTGCTCACACGTTACATCAAATGTCAAGGAAAGTACACAAGCTTGAAGATTCATTATACTGTACCTGCAAGTTTCAGAGATAAGACATATTCTGATTTTTGTCAAAAAATAAAAAAGAAAGCCTTCCATATAATATATGACCTGGCTCTAAGAGGAAAGCCAACCCTAGACCTTGAGAAAAGGTTTGCAGAAATAGTGATATGATAATGATTCTAGCCTGACTTTGACTTAGTATTCAAGTTAGATCTAAAATGACCTTGTAAATCAGTCAACAAGTATTTATTTAGCATTTACAGGAAAGTGCATTGCACATGACACTGTCAGCTGGAAATCTGACATATCACAAAAGGCTCTTCTCTGTTATCGTTACTTTGATCGGGTGGGGAGTCAACTCATAAACACAGTATACACATTGCCAAATCACCTGAAATGCAAGCTTATGTCCAGGAGACACAAAAAGCTTCCTAGTTGATTCAAATGGCAGCCAACTCTGAGCATTACTATTCTTCTCCAAGTCCAGGCAGGGACCAGAGTCAAAGGGTTTTAAGCAGATGAGAAGTTTTGCTTGTTACCCAAGTTTGGCTGGAACGAGGTGAAGACATTTGAGGGGAGCATTTACTAAAGCTAGGAAGACCTGTGAGAGGGCACTTGCAGTAGCCCTACCAAGAAATGCTAAGGGTTTGAGTGCATATCACAACAACAACAAAAATAATAACAGGTAATTATTAGGGAAACTCAGCAGGATTTGGCGATCAGGGGGACATATATGAGGCAGTAGAGAGGAAGAAAGAAATGCCTGTGGTTCCCAGGTTTCTCACCCTTGTACATTGTCCATGGATTTATCCTAAGTTTTCTCAGGACTTATGGAGCCTTCAACAGCCAACACATACACACACACTAGAGGAAAGACTTTGGCTGTTTTGTCTGGAAGGGGACACACTTGGTCTCAGGGGAGAGTTAGAGGAGGCCATGGGGGAAGATGGAGACTTTGGTGCCCATGCAGCTTCCAAGAGTGGGTGCCTGACAGATGGCTGAAAAGCTATCTGAGCTTAGGTCTAACCTGAAAATAAACTCATTAGCAAGCAGCCATCTGTCTTGGTAATACAAATCATGATGTTCCAGAATGCCCTCTGTGTGTATAAGTTAATTTCTTAACTTCCAATCCCAACAAACTGATCTGGACTTGTTAAGAAAAAGGATTTTTTTTTAATTTAACCACAATTTTTTTGTCTTGTTACAAGTTCCCTTTTAGAAGTATGAAAAATACATCTAAATATATATACTGTAATCCATTAAAAAGTGTCCACTTATGGATCATGTGTTTATGGACTTTTTTCAATAAACCACAACCTATAGGATCCCTTATATGTAGATGGCACTCTTTTTTAATTGTTTTACTATTACTATCTAGTGGGTTTTTTAATAGATTTAATTTTAATTGGAGGATAATTGCTTCACAATACTGTGTTGGTTTCTGCCATACATCAGCATGAGTCAGCCACAGGTATATATGTCCCCTCCCCCGTGAACCTTCCTCCTACCTCCCACCCCATCCCACCCCTCTAGATTGTTACAGAGTTTGAGTCCCTGAGTCAGTCAGCAAATTCCCATTGGCTATCTGTTGTTATACGTGGTGGTGTATGTTTCCATGCCACTCTCTCCATTCACCTCACCCTCTCCTCCTCGACTGTGTCCATAATTCTGTTCTCTACGTCTGTCCCATTGCAAGATGACACTCTAGTTTGCTCCTTTTTTCTATACATCATGTGTCATTCCAGTTTTTAGAAAAGTTCTTCCAAATGAGGAAACTCAACCTCAAATTGCTGAGACGACCTGACCAAACTGATGCTGTTATTAAGTGAAGGATGTGGGACTCGTGTTCACTTCTTTTGACCCCTAAGGGGCTCTTTACCAAGTGGTGACAGGGCTTCAGCACGTCCCATCCTATAACCACCACCGCCACCACCACGTCAGGCTCGCAGAATCAAACTTTGTAGACTCTGATTACTTCAATATTCTGAAAGGCTGGTGAGAACTCTACTTAAATGGCAGGGCATTATGGGAAAATGGATACTCCCAAGAATTTAAAGTTCAGTATCAGAGTGGGCTCCTGGCTCAAGACCCAGAGAAGAAAGCCTGGCTCTGAGAAATTCTTTTATCCCTCCATGATTTAATTTTGATCAAAATTTTGTCTCATGTATATGAGAAAAGCAACGCCTGCTGCAGTGCTTTTAACTGCCAAGCACATTCATTTTCGTTCATTTGTTCTCTCTCTTAGCAAAAGATCAGAGTTAATCAAAGAGATGGTATCCGTGCTCAGTCTAAAATTATTAAAGACCTCAGAGATCTGCTGCTGCAATCTCTGAACTGCAAAGCCCCCACTTGTTCTCCAGGAACAAAGAAAAGATGAGTCAATCAACCCTGTACACAGCTTCGATTGTTTTTGTGGAGAACAATTTATTATTATCTCCAGTCTCGGTAGCCGTCATCTGCCTAGGGGTTATGATGAATAGAGTATGCAGAAGTGTGGGCCTCAGGGAGTTAGCCAGTGATTCAGATCTATTGGAAGGTCACATCTCATTTTTCATGCCTCGTTGAAAATCTGAAGTGTTAACAGTGTAGGCTTACCCCAAACAGCCTTGCAGGCCTTACCACAAGTTACATTTTTATTATTAAATTTAGTACAATATTTAATAATAAAACAAGTATATTCAGAACTCAAAGCCTAGTTTCTTGAGAATTTAAGTTACTTACAAACTTTATTATATTACAAATACAGAAAAGTTTAGAAATAATGGTAAAAAGGTTTCTGACTAATGATTGGACCCTCTTACAAGCTAATTTAATTTACATTCTTTAGATTTAACATGAATTTATAAATTTAACATTTTTGAGTTCCGTACATAGAATACTTTCATTCAAATGCTGTGAGCCATGCCCAGTATGAGGGAACCTGGGAAATACATTCTCTGTGTAGGTGACTATGGGTTCAACTAAAACTTGCATAGATCTATTTTTAAAAGGAAAAAAAGAGACTAGGTGCTAGAGAGACATGAGCAGTCTCTGCCACATCTGTGTTGCCTCTGATAAGTTAGGCACACAGCTGATCCTCCCAACCTTATTTTTTCCCAGCATCTTCTTGGGGTCCAAAGATCTCTTCCGTAATTACACAGGTGCCTCAAGCACATATAAACTCAAGACACAGCCCTGGCCTCAGTACAAGTTTCCTAGGTGACTGCATCTTTCTGGTCAAATGGTTATGTAGAGGTTCATGCTATAGGAATGTACTGCCAAGGGATACAATTCTGTCATATACTTCAACTCTATGTAATAAACTATACTTACAGTGTTGTGTTTTGTTTTGTTTTCAGAGATATCTCCATATAGGTTCTTGAATGCTGAGGATTTTCATACTTGTTCCTCTGCAATCCTCTGTATTCAGAACATTGGTTTAGGGGAGCTAAGAAGAGGAAAGTTAGAAAATCAAAGTGAGATCACAGTTCACTTAAAAAACAAAACTCTGCATTAAAGTATTTTTGATTCTCTCTTTTTTTTTTACTTTATTTTTTTTCCTGAAGTATAGTTGATTTACAATGTTGTGCCAGTCTTTGCTGTACAGCAAAGTAATTCAGTTATACACATATAGACATTCATTTTTATATTCTTTTCCAGTATAGTTTATCATGGGATGCTGAATATAATTTCCTGTGCTGTACAGTAAGACCTTGTTGTTCATCCATCCTATCTAATTGCTGTTGTTCAGTAGCTTAAGTTGTGTCTGACTCTTCAGGACCCCATGGACTGCAGTGTGCCAGGTTTCACTGCCCTTCATTGTGCTGGAGTTCCTCAAGCTCATGTCCGTTGAGACAATGATGCCATCCAACCATCTCATCCTCTGTCGCCCCCTTCTCCTCCTGCCCTCAGTCTTTCCCAACATCAAGGTCTTTTCCAATGAGCTGCCTCTTCACATCAGGTGGCCAAAGTATTGGAGCTTCAGCTTCAGCATCAGCCCTTCCCTTGAATTTCAGGATTGATTTCCCTTTGGATTGACTGGTTTGATCCCCTTACTGTCCAAGGGACTCTCAAGAGCTATTTTATATCTATTAATCCCAAATTCCCAGTCCTTCCTTCCTCCTGCACCTTGGCAAACATGTCTGTTTTCCATGTCTGTGAATTTGTTTCTACTTTGTGTATATGTTCACTTGAATGAACACATGTAAGTAATATCATAGATTAGGTTCCACATATAAGTGACTGTTCATTGTTGTTCAGTCATTAAGTCACATCCGATATTTTGGAACCTCATGGACTGCAGCATTCCAAGCTTCCCTGTCCTTCTCTATTTCCTGAAGTTTGCTCAAATTCATGTTCATTGAGTTGATGATACTATCTCATATATGGTATTTGTCCTTGTCTTTCTGACTTAACTTTGCTTATTTTTGATGAAGGCCTGCTTGACTCAGGCTATGAAAGGAAAATTTGCATAGACTATGATTGAGTTAGGCTCATAGCTATATACATTTAACAACAAATCAGATTTGAACCAGAACAATCAGCTTATCTTATTAAGGTCTTCAATATTTTCTGAAAGATCACATTTCCAAACACCTACTTAGCTTAAGGGATTGGTTTTTTCCCCATAAACACTGCTTGACACTTAAAAAAGTTATTTCTTTTTGATAGCTTAATAAATCTTTAGTCTTTCCTGTAGAAAGACTAAAGCTCACATGTAGAAAGGATGATTGAGAAAGGCAGGAAGGAATGATGTGAGGGTAAATGATAATACCACAATCTCATTTCCTCGCCTTTATCACAAACAAGTCTTTGTTTTCAAAAATACAAATTATTTTGTACTACTTTCCATTATCCCTGCACATTCTTGAAACTATCTACCAGGTAAAAGTCATTTTCCTGTCATCATAGAAATAGGTATTTTATATTAGATTATTCTCAGAGGTTTTGCTACTATTTTAGAATTTTAAATGTCATATAATTAAAATTTACAAATTGCTCTGTTAAAAAAATCTTTTTCTGTTAAAAAAAAAATATTTCTATGTCAAGCTAGAGATAGAGAGCCATTACTTTTAATGTTTTATTTTGTTTCCTTCCCAAGTAGTTGAGCATGAGTGTTTAGATTTGTTTCCTGTGTCCCGTTGCTGGTTTTCAGGAGTTTTTTCATTTGTGTAGTGAGGCACAGAAGGAGGAAGAACATTAGTGCTAGAGAAAGAATGGATTCAGCTTTTGCCCTGGGTGAGTGTCAGGGGAGTCTAGAAACTGCTCATAGGATTGTCTGAATGAACATGTTTCCATTTTCTTTTAATATTTGTTTATTTGGCTTTGCCAGCTCTCAGTGGCAGCATGAGGACTCTTTCCTTGCAGTATGCAAACTCTTAGTTGCAGCATGTGGGATCTACTTCCCTAACCGGGAATCAAACCTGGGCCCCTGCATTAGCAGCGCTGAGTCCCACCCACCAGACCACTAGGGAAGAATCCTGTTTCCATTTTTAGAGGAGAAGCTCCAAAAGTTTTCATTGCTACCTGTGACCCAAAACAGGTTGGCAACTGCAGTTACTATTGCTTCTCTCAGTTCTTGAGGATGTTACTGCACCTCTAACGAAGCAATGTCTTTGTTCCCGGTCTCCTTTCTCTACCTCTGGGGGTGTGGTGGAGGCTGGGAGAAGGCCAAGACAGGGGTGTTGGCTGTGGATAGAGAAGGGTGTGGTGGCCCATCTGCTCCGCCTGGGCCCCTCCATGACATTTCTGCACTCAGTCCTGAAGGGCCTCTGTTTGTTAACGGTGTGTGTTTGCAGTAGGAAAACTCCACCTCGCCCTCTTCCCATCAAGATGTCTATTTTAGACAGTGATTTCATAGAGTAATATGTACAATTCCTGAAATCTTAGCTTCCTGGGAACAAAAGCCGTCTTTCCTCCTTTCAGGACTCAGGCCTGCAGTGTGCCTCATCTCTAGTAAGTCCCCATGAAAGCAAAAGTGAAAGTGAAGTCGCTTAGTCGTCTCCCACTCTTTGCAACCCCATAGACTATAGCCTACCAGGCTCCTCTGTCCACAGGAGTTTCCAGGCAGGAGTACTGGAGTGGGTTGCCATTTCCTTCTCCAGGGGATCTTCCCGACCCAGGGACTGAACTCAGGTCCCCTGCATTGCCCACAGACACTTTACCATCTGAGCCACCAGGGACCTAGTAGGTTTCCATAGAGCTTTATTAAATTGAATTAAGCCTAAGCATAGGTATTTTTTTATACTGCGTGTTTATCAAGTCATTTGGGATTTATATAAAATCCTGTTTTTTCAATTTGCTAAACAAGTGAAATTTTCCTTGGACTTCAAATACTGTACAAAGCAACAATTCAATTAAATCTAGCAACAAAATTTCCCATGGACAAAAAGGATGTTCATTCCTACTAACATTCTTTTCACCTAACACAAGAATTAGCCCTATACATGCTAGGTTTATTTTATAATTCTACATATGTGGACATGTCCAGAAAAAAGAATAACCCACAGAAAATGGCCAGCTCTTGATCTATAAAGATTTGAATCAAGAGATATTTATATTTTATTACTGGTTGTAGTTGATGTTTAACATGATACATTCACCTAAGTTTACATATTTAATTGCTTTTATTCTTATAGTTTCTTCTAAGAGTGCAAAGACTTTGAATAAGTGAAATTTAAATAAAATATCCTAATCCTGAGTAATTGATAAGGAAATAACAAATAGAAGGAAATTAAAAGGGATGAAAGTACACGTAACCCAGTGCTTTATCTTATCTCCAGGACGTTTATTTATTCTATTTGATGTCACCACAGATATTTGCTGAGCCCCTGTGGAGACCTCTGTGCCAGGCACAGAAGCACAATGATGGAAAAGACAGGGATTGTGCCCCCAAAGTGTGGGACACAAATAACTAAAAATATTGAAACCATAGAAATAGAGAATTGAATGCCAATTGCCAGGGGCTGAGGGGTAGGGGACACGGCACATGTTGGGCAAAGGTTGCAACTTCCTAGTGCAAGAGGAGTAAGTTCTGGGGACCAGCATGGTGCCTATGGTTGGCAACCCTGTATTACACACTTGAAAGTTGCCATGACAGTAAGTGTTAATGTTCTCACCATGACAACAGATTGGTAATTACATCAGGTGAGTGATGTGCTAACTAACCTTATTGCGGCAAACACTTTGAAACATATACAGATATAAAAGCATCACACCATATACCTTAAACTTACATATGTTACATGTTAAATGTATCTCAAGAGTGCTGTGGGAGACAAGGATTTATCTAAGTCATCTGCAAACGTTTTGATTCTGTTCTGAATAGCTCATATTTACCACCAACTAACCCCATCCCATTTGCCGAACATACACATACCTTGAAATTTATGTATTCATAACTTGGCCTTCTAAATATTTCAAGCATTAAGATTTAATTTCATGACTACCTACTAATGAAAACCACCACCACACACACAAAAAAAACCCACCCTCACTCCTCTTGCCACCCAATGACCCCACTCCCCCCCCATCTTCCTCTGGAAAACAGTCTGCTGGTGCTGCTGCTGCTGCTAAGTCACTTCAGTCATATCCGACTCTGTGCAACACCATAGACGGCAGCCCACCAGGCTCCCCCGTCCCTGGGATTCTCCAGGCAAGAACACTGGAGTGGGTTGCCATTTCCTTCTTCAGTGTGTGAAAGTGAAAAGTGAAAGTGAAGTCGCCCAGTTGTGTTGGACTCCTAGGGACACCATGGACTGCAGCCCACCAGGCTCATCCATCCATGGGATTTTCCAGGCAAGAGTACTGGAGTGGGGTGCCATTGCCTTCTCCGGGAAAACAGTCTAGGATTGTTCAGTTCTCAATTCAATCATTCATGTCACCACTTCAATTCTCAGGATTGTCAAGAAAGGCTTCTGCCTTCAGACAACAGCCAAGAGATGTTTTGGAAGTTTAATGGGTTAAAGTTTTAGGAAAAAGAAATTAAAACTTTATTTTAAAATGCATATGTAGTTTTTAATTTCTATTTAAAATTTAAGTGCACATTTACACTGCAATAAAAAGGACACCTAAATGTCCAGCAATAGGAGAATAGTTAAATAAACATTGATATCTACCTGTATATATGAAGAAACTAGGTCACAGTTAAAAATTATTTAGAAAAACATTTAATGATGTATGAAAATATAAAATACATGAGAAATTAAGGAAAGAAGCAAACCACAAAGCAGGATATATGGTATAATTGCATTAATTTAAAAGTATGCATACAAACAGAAAAAGATTTAAAAGTAAACATCAAAAATAATAGAATTGTGAGGGATTTTTATTCCTGTATACCTTTCTGTAGTTTGCAAATTTTTAAACACAAACAGTGGTTGCTTTTTAAATTATAAAGATCAAAATTGTTTAGAAAACAGAAGGAAAAGTTTTTCTGCAGCCTACTCAATCTGAAAAATTATTACTTTACAATCTCATATTTGACTCAGAAAAAAATGGAGTTGCTGTAGGTCAAGGTAGAGGGAGTTAATATTTTTTCCTCTTTCTTTAAGTAAGACCATTCAGTTCAGTTCAGTTCAGTCACTTAGTCGTGTCCGACTCTTTTCGACCCCATGAATCACAGCACACCAGGCCTCCCTGTTCATCACCATCTCCCGGAGTTCACTCAGACTCACGTTCATCGAGT